>MU261402.1:0-35000 GCA_020310875.1 Ceratopteris richardii
CAAGATCATGATGTGGGATTCTTGGTCATGCTCAACACCTAGTTTTCATGGCAGCAAGAATTTTAGTATATCTATCTTGACTACTTGGGATATGAGATCAAGCTTCTAAAGACAATATTTACAAGCAAGACTCGTGATGCTTTCTAGATATTGTAAAATGCCCACTTTTTTGCTTCATATAATGGTATTTAGGTAAAAAGAAAAAGAGAACATGTCTTTGTTCTCCTTTGTTGTGACTCAGTGTTAACAAATGATCTTAACTTTGTGCTTAGTAAGCCATCTAAAAACAAAGCCACTTGTTTGGTTGGTGTGGGTAATTTTGAAATAGGGCATCTTTCTTTGTACTATCCAAACCTTCTTCCTGCTAGTCGCATTGTTACTTGGGGTGTCTACTTGAAGTTGTGGATCAAGGATGATGTATTATGCCTGATGCCACTCTTGGAAAATTCTACAATGAATTCATCTAGCAGTTAACCTATATGTCACCAGTTGCGACTGTTTAGTGGTTGAAACCAAGCTAAGGTAGTGCCCTTGAGAGTCAAACCAAATGCCTCGAACTGGGTGAACGAATCCTCAACTTGTTTAGCTCTTAACACTTGTTTGAACTTGGCCATATGATCATAAGAATCTTGTGACCCATCAAAGTAAGTTTTCATTGTCTTGACCACTTGAGAGGGTCGAAGGGTTCTTGGGTGCACTCAGGGTCTAGGCAATGGAAAATCATGTTCATCTCTTTGTTTCCTATGTGCTCTTTGTCTTTCTCTTTCAAATCTTTCATTTTCAAGTCCCGATCTATCTCTACCCATTGTGTGCGCATAACTGACCTAAAGTTTCTCTCTTGTTTGTTCTCATTGTGCTTTGTGAACTTGGGATGATCCGACACCTTGGGGGCCATGTGAAACATTAGAACTTGCTGGAGGGAGAATCAATTCACTCTTCCAACTTGTTTCTGAACTTAGTACGTAGGGATAACCTCTTAGTTGTTGTGCCCAAGACTTAGTTGTATGGTTTACACTAGCCTCAGAAGATCTACTCCTATCCTTGTCTAGGTGTCTTCCAAATCTCAAGTTCACAAGCTTTGTCTTCTAGTCCCAAAATTCCCTTTTGTATTGCTCAAAGTCCTTTGGAGTCCCCATGGTTTCCTAGTCTGACTTGAGGGTCAACTTCAAATTAGTCTACATGAGAATCAACGTCGTGTGGTATTCGAAACCAGCTTTCCAATGAGCTATAGAGCTCAAAAAATGGACTTTTGATAAAAACATTAGGTCAAATCAAGCTCTTGGAAATAGGACCCTTTGAAAAATCACGATCTTGTATGAAAATTGAGATTTTGGGGGTCTAAAAATCACAATGTTGAGCTCTTATGAAAATTACAATTTGAGGGATCATGAAAATCGCGATGCTCAGCAACCATAAAAGTCATGATTTATGAAATCATTAAAATCGCGATGTTGAGTACTTATGAAAATTGCGATTCTCGAGACTTAGAAAATCATGATGTTGTGAGACAACTACGATGCTTAGTCGAGCTTGAAATGGTGTTTTTGAGACCTTGTGAAAATCGTGAAAATCGCAATTTTGTAGCTCTAAAACCGTGTTATGAAAATGGTGATTTTGTACCTCAGTGAAAATCGTGAAAATCGTAATTTTGGATGAAAGTCGCGTTTTTAAAAATCACTATTTCGAGCCAATTGAAAATCGTGTTTTTCCCAAAATCGTGTTTTTGGCTGAAAATCGTGATATGTGAAAATCACGATTTCGAGCCAACTAAAAAATCGTGTTTTTCCCAAAATCATTGTTTCTGGCTGAAAATCATGATTTGTGAAGATTGCGATTTTCAACCAACTGAAAATCGTGTTTTTTTTTTCTAAAACTCAAGTTTGCATGACATCTAGAGAATCTCATTTTTTATGTGACTTAGGTGGGAACTAAAAATCGCATTTTTTGAAAAATTTGAATTTTATAAAAATTACGATTTTGAATCAGAATCACATTTTTTGGCGGGAAATTCAAATTTCTGAGTGCCAAGCAATGACAAGCTCCATATGTGTAGAAAATCATGAAAAAACACAAGCGCTTGCTCTTCCTTGCACTTCCTAACTCCTTTTTGCACAATAATGCATGAAAAATGGTATGAAAATGGTGAAAATGCACTAAAAACAAGAAATTCCTATGAAGAAGATGGATGAAGATGGTGATGATGATGATGATGAAGATGAAGAAGAAAAATCAGAAAATGAACAAAAATGATAGTTTTTTTACCTTCCAACATCGCAAATCTACGATCTTACCATCACAATGCTCGTCCTCGAAGCTCTCTCCCCGACAACGGCACCAAAATTTGGTGTAACTCAAGCGTAAGCACCACCTCCTTTACTTGTCAATCTGCAGAGACATGAGGTCTGGTATGAAGACCATGAGGGAGTGCAGGCACAAGTGCGTGAGTGAAAGCACACAAGCATGCACACACATACACACATGCGCGCACGATAAGAGCAAAGAGAGGAACAATGGAAAGCTTCTATTACAAAAAGAACTCTCTTACAAAGCTTCAAACTGTAATAAGCCAACTCTCTAACAGGATAACCCCAAAAATGAGCTCTCTAGCTCTTTTTATAGTTTTTTGACTAGTTTTGGCCCTATCCAGACCTAGTGTCTGGCCCTACTTAAAAATTATGTTCCAAGGCTTATTTGAGGGCTCAAATAGAGTCCACAAATTATGAAAATTGGTAGGATGATACTTCTAATACTTCTCAACTTGACGACTCCTCCGCTTAAACAAAATGGAGTTATAAAAATATGAAATGGTATTTACAATGGCTTTTAGTGATGAAAATCACTATTTTTATACGGATTTCTTCTGAAATTTGGCATGTACTTCTTGGAGCTCCCTATGTGCTCCTTCTTCTTGTGTATCCACTTCTCTGATGCACTTTTTATGCTTGTCCTTGACCTTGAGCTTCAACACAAGAATACCCAGAAATGATGCATACATGGACCAAGGCCCCATTACATTTAAAGTACAATTTGTGTTGGGGTCGAGTGCCATATGGCCGATCCTGGACTACCTTTGGCATTAAAGTCCAAAACAATAAGCTGTGCTAGGAGTGGCCTCAACTATCCTTACTTCACTCCACCCTCGGGCCCTCCTACTATAGGATACATGATGGCCATGATTCACCACTGGCTCCCTTGACTTCACCGCATGGATGATGTCGCCGCATATATGACCATTAAGATCTTGAATATGATGCAATCAATTTTTAAGATATTTCACTACGTCAAAGCACCACATGTCCAATACCCCGGGCTTTGAGCATGGAAACCAAGACCTTGCACATGATATGAGCACCACGCCATTGCACCGAGTATGTTACACATGGCACTGCTGCATCAAGTATTTACCTACATGTTACAAGATGACATTTGAAGAAATGTTCACGATAGGAGTTTGGGAATACAATTCCCAAAGTTTTCATCATCCATCCTACCCATCTGCTTCAGTTGTTCACTTGTGAACAACTGATGTATTCTACCTATTATCGGCTCCCACCCCCGACGAACCCTAGACCATCAATTGGGAGAAACTCAAAGCTGATCTCGCACGAGGAATTCGCATCATTGAGTGCACCCTCACACAGGTGCTCTTGTAAAACTACATTATGCAGACCCCACAACAAGGATCTATTGGGGTGACAATTGGGGGGCTAGACATTCTTTTTTTTAAGAAATATACTTGATATTAAACTCCAACTAGTGATTTTTATCACTTTTGTAATATGTGGTAGAATGACCATACCAATTTTGGTTATTTGTAGATATCATTTGGACCCCCACTATAAGAAATAGGGGGGGGGGCATAGCGACGCCCCCGAATTGAAAAAACAAAACAGGCATCGTTGCTTATGCGATGCTATCGTCGCATATGCGACGCTATCATCGCATAAGCGATGGTACATTTTTTGATTTTTTTTTCTTCGACACCCGTCGCATAAGCGACGCTACCCTCGCATAAGCGACGCTACCATCGCATAAGCGACGCTAAAATTAACAGCATCGCAAATATCATCGCTGACTAGCGATGTGATTAGCGACGTTGGCAAACTCAAGAGCATCGCATATGCGACGCTCTGGAATGTAAAAAAAAAATCGATTTCTCCCGGCACATTTGTGCTGGAATTTGGACGCGAGAGCAAGAAGAGACCGAGAGCGAGCGAGAGAGAGAGAGAGAGAGGAGAGAGAGAGAGAGGAGAGAAGAGAGGAGAGAGAGAGAGAGAGAGAGAGAGAGAGAGAGAGAGAGAGAGGAGAGTGCGTGCGAGAGAGAGAGAGAGAGAGAGAGAGAGAGAGAGAGAGAGATAGAGAGAGAGAGAGAGACATCTTCTTGAAGGAAGGTATGCGCACACACACACTTACACACACATACATATGCATACACACACACATATACACACATAGACACACACACACCATACACATAGACACATAGACACATAATGTTTCATACACACATGCACACATAATGCATGCACATGCACACACATACACACATACATATACACACACATGCACACACATACACACACACATACACATACACACACATATATGCATACACACACATAGAGAGACATGCACACACATACACATACATGCATACATAATGCATATGAATATGCGTACATCCATACATAATGCATATGCATATGCGTACATCCATACATACTTACATGCATACACACACATATGCATACATAATGCATATGCATATCCGTACATACATACATACTTACATGCATACACACACATATGAATGCATAATTCACATGCATACATACACATACATAATGCATATGCATACATAATGCACATGCATACATACACGTACATAATGCATACACACATATATGCATACATAATGCACACACATACACACACATATGCATACATACATGCATACACATACACATAGACACATACACACACATAGACACATACACACACATAAACACATACACACTCATAGACACACACACATACACATAGACACGCATACACATACACGCACATATACACACACACATACACACATAGACACATACACACATAATGATGCATTCACACACATACACATGCATACACACATAGACACACATATACACACACACATACACACATACACACATACACACACATATATGCATACACACACATAGAGAGACATACACACACAAACACATACATGCATACATAATGGATATGCATTACATACACATACATAATGCATACACACATATATGCATACATAATGAATACACACACATACACAAACCTATGCATACATACATGCATACACATACACACATAGACACATACACACATAGACACATACACACATAGACACATACACACACATAGACACATACACACACATAAACACATACACACTCATAGACACGTAGCGACACATACACATAGACACACACACATACACACACACATATACACAAACACATACACACATACACACATAATGATGCATACACACACATACACATGCATACACATACATATGCATACATACATGCATACACATACACACATAGACACATACACACATAAACACATACACACTCATAGATACACACACATACACATAGACACACACACATACACACACATATACACACACACATGCACACATAGACACATACACACATACACATGCATACACACACATACACATGCATACACACATACAGACACATATACACACACATACACACATACACACACATATATGGATACACACACACATAGAGAGACATACACACATATACACATACATGCATACATATCCATACATAATGCATATGCATATGCATACAATGTACATACATACTTACATGCATACATAATGGACATGCATAGATACACACACACACACACAGACACATACACACATAGACACATACACACACATAAACACATACATACTCATAGATACACACACATACACATAGACACACACACATACACACACATATACACACACATACACACATAATGATGCATACACACACATACACATGCATACACACATATAGACACATGTACACACACAATCACACACATATATGCATACACACACATAGAGAGACATACACACACATACACATACATGCATACAGTGCATATGCATATGCATACATACATACTTACATGCATACATACATACTTACATGCATACATAATGCACATGCTTACATACACATACATAATGCATACATAATGCATACACACACATACACACATATGCATACATAATGCATATGCATATGCATACATACATACTTACATGCATACATAATGCACATGGTTACATACACATACATAATGCATACACACACATATGCATACATAAAGCATACACACACATACACACATATGCATACATACATGCATACACATACACACATAGACACATACACACACATAGACACATGCACACACATAAACACAGACACACTCATAGACGCATAGCGACACAGACACATAGACACATACACATACACACACACATACACACACATACATATGCATACATACATGCATACACATAGACACATACACTCACATAGATTCATACATACACATAAACACATACACACTCATAGACACACACACATACACATAGACACACACACACACATATACACAACCACATACACACATAGACACATACACACATAATGATGCATACACACATACACATGCATACACATACACACATAGATACATACACACACATAGATACATACATACACATAAACACATACACACTCATAGACACACACACATACACATAGACACACACACACATATACACACACAAATACACACACAAATACACACATATGCATACATACATGCATACATACATGCATACATACATGCATACATAACACACATAGACACATACACACTCATAGATGCATAGTGACACATACACATAGACACATACACACATACACACATACACATACACACACACATATACACACACACAAACATACACACATAGACACATACACACATAATGATACATACATACACATAAACACATACACACTCATAGACACACACATAGACATAGACACACACACACATATACACACACAAACACACATAGACATATACACACATAAGAATGCATACACACATATACACATGCATACACACATACAAACACATATACACACACACATACACACATATACACATACACACATACACACATACACACATATATGCATACATACACACATATATGCATACACACACATAGAGAGACATACTCACACATACACATACATGCATATATATACATACATAATGCATATGCATATGCATACATACATACATGCATACATACACACACACATATACACACACATACACACACATATACACACACATACACACATAGACACATACACACATAATGATGCATACACACACATACACATGCCTAAACACATACACACACATACACACACATACATACACACACACATGCATACATACACATACTTAGTGCATACACACTTACATATGTACACGTATATATATATTGATTTCTAACAATTTTGTTTTATATGTTAGGTATTATGGATCCCAGTAAAGAGAGAAAGGAAAAACTCAGTCTCATAAAAAGTCTTATGAGAGAAAGAGTTCCGTCTGATACTCTAGGGGCCATAATGTGTGATTACTCAAAGATGTCTGATGAGGAGCTGGACTATACGATCCAGATGCTTACCCAGCGATCAGACGAGGGCTGCGGCTCCACATGTACGAAGAGAGCTATCTGCTCATAGGTATGTTTTTTTTCTCATAAACTTTTTTAATGATATTATAACACATATTTTTATTTGTTTTTATCTATCTATTTTCAGGACACCTATACCACCTCCAAATCATGATAGCAGAGCAGAGTTGCCTATGAGGACATGCAAAAGCACCTTAGGACTAGAGTGCGACATAGAGCCAGAGGGGAACATTGTGTACATAGGGAATGGATTGGAGTTCAAGAGAAGAATTCGGGCACTATGGGACTCTTACCTGCGCTTTATCCACTTACCGTGGAAGTAAGTAAAAATTTTACATTTAAATTGAAATAAATATCTTATGTTTTATTTACATTATGTTTTTTATTTTTGTAGTGAGCATGATGAGAGGGATAAAGAATATGTACTTAGTTCACTTGAGATAGAGTTTGGGACAGGATGGTCACTTAAGTGGTGTCTAAAAGAGATGCGTACACTTATGGCTCATCGTCGCGATAATGCACGGTATGCACTGCTTTTATGTATATATATGTGGATATGAGTATGTGTGTTTATGCATGTATGTATGTATATGAGAGTGAGAGAGAGAAAAGAGTGAGACTAGAGGTATAAATACACGCATACACACACATATACATCATACATGCACATTTACACACATATACATACACATGCACATTTATACATACACACACATACATGCACATTTTTACACACATACACATGCATGCAGTTACACACATATAATGAATACACATAGACACATACACATACTCACATACACGTACACATACTCACATACACATACACATGCATAATCATATGTACACACACATAGACTCATATAATCATATTTACATGCATATATACATATGCACATGCATATATACACACACACAACACATGCATATGCACATATAGATACACATACATACACAACACATGCATACGCATAAATAAATAAATAAATAAATAAATCCTATTTCAAAAACCCTAAATTGAAAACACTAATTTCGATATTAGGGTTTTAAAACCCCTAATTTAAAAACTCTAATTCAATCTTTTAGCCATATGTTTGAAGTATATGTACACCTCCGACATCCTACTAGAGAGATGTCTCTCCTGCCAACCTTATGCCTCTATATATAGCTACTCCAATCAACGAGGATCATAATACATATAAAGAGATATACACATCATGTAGATAGGATACATAAATATAAAATGGAGTAGATATATTATGCATCACACATACATGCCTAAATGCACACATAAATATATATGTACATACTAACATATTTACATGTACACATTTACACATAGACATATATACATATATACATGTACACATCACATATACATGCCTACATACACACCTAAACATATATATATATATGCATACATATTTACATGTACATATTAACACATAGACACATATACATATATACATGTACACAATTATAAACACTTGCGTATATTACATGAATACATGAATATTTTACATAAATGCATATGCATATATACACATATGCATATTTAACACATGTATACATATATCACACACATGCAAACACATACATACACATGAAATACATATATATGCATACTAACATATGTATACATATAATACACATGAATACACACACATATGCATACATACATGATAAAAATTTGCTCCTTGAAGATAAAGCTATATATAAAATAATTAGGCATACCCCCAAGCTTCATGTTCTAACTTAAAAGAACATGATTTCATCTCTCTAGTAGGATTCATCGTTACTCAAGTTAATAAAATAATCTGTTATCTGATATCCATTCAGAAGCTTCAAGTTATTGATCGATAACTAGAGTAGAATTTACTATCTAATCTGCTCATATGTATTGATTTCATTTATTCTTCTATTATTAAATCTATGTTCTCATGAATCACATCATCTATTGATGGATTAATATCTATTTCTGGTAATTCCTCTTCCTCATCAGTAGAATCAGCATGTAGATAATTATGCTCTTCATAAAAAAGATTAGTATCATTATCACGTAAAATGATTCTAATTTCTATTTCAGATGTTGATGCATCAGTATCTGATGCTGAATCATCAAGAGGACTTTCTTCGATCTCTCTAACAATAAACTGTTCAAACAATGACCTACCTCTAGGTTGCACATGAATGACTTGCCACCAAGGATGAGCATCCGGGTTTTTATAAAAAAAATGCTTGTTCAATATGCCTAGGAAGAATATATGGTTCTGTAGTAGATCGCATTACCTTGGAAGAATCAATTGCCCAAAACCTAGATAATTCCTTTCTTAATGTGGAATTACTACCTTTATACTCCGCTTGAAACCAATCAACCTTCAAAATGACCTATCAAAATATATAACAACAAAAACCCATTATTAGGTGCTTAAAAAAATAACTAACTCTAAAAAAAATATATAAACTTTTTTCTACCTGTTTGAATGTACGAAATGAAATTTCGTAGATACCAACAATAGTTCCTACATAAATAAGTTCGCTATCTATAAGATTCGTGTCTTTTGAGCTAGCACATGATAGTTGCTTGAAAGAAGCAACAATACTAGAATCCTCTGTTTTACGTAAAGAATCAATGGCTTTGATTCTAATATGTTGTCCAAAAGCCCACATATTAGTGAACATTCGAGCTTGCAAAATAAATTCAATTAGTAAATAGAAAATAACATACATATATGAAAAACATAAAATATTACTTTAATAAAATTACCTTTCGTTCACAACCTATCATTAAGTCTCTTTGCTCATCTGAGATTTCTTCATTATTTGCGTTGGCGCGTTGCAAACGACTATATAGCCAATCCGTGAAAGAAGGTATATATGTAATCTCAGTATTATCAAGATTACATCTTGATCTTTTGTTTTTTCGCCTTTTACTTCGGAGATTTTGAAGTTCCTCCTACTCGCTAAGGAATGCTTGCATGCATTCGCTATTATATGCTACAAAAGTAGAAACATCATTTTTTCCTTGAAATGTAAATAAGAATGGAACCCCCTTACCTAATAATACCTCATCTGTTATTTTTGAAGAAGACTTGTTGGTCCATGCAGATGGAGCTTCTTCATAAACTCTTTCAAGGTACTCACTAACGTAATACATGCACTCTTCAAGCATCCAACCCTTTGCCATGGATCCTTCTGGTTTTGCTCTTTGTCGCACATAACCTTTTAGTATTCCCATAAATTGCTTGACCCAAAACATCCATCGAGTGTTGACAACACCTGCAATCTCTATCTCATCTACAAGATGGACTAATAAATGAACCTCAATATCAAAAAATGAAGTAGGAAGTTCTTTCTCCATCAAACATAGTAGTTCTTTCTCCACCTATACATATCATAAAAACAATTATAAAGAAGTTAATTAAAAAATAAAAGATATCCAATATTCATACATATTAAATATAAAAGTATCATAATTACCTTATAAGTGATCCAAGACGATAGATCACATCTCGTACTCTTTTCGTTGTACATCAATCGATAACCAAAGGTAAAATATGTTTCAGAAAGTTATGCCTGTCTTGGGTCTTTAACCCAGATAAGCTCTTATCATCCATAGTAAACATGTTTTGAAACGATGCTCCATATCCTGTAGGAGTCTTAATCAATTGAATTCTATTGTTGATAGTCTATATCTCTTTTGTTGTAAGTACCCAAGGAGCAGGTGCATAAGTCGTTTCTTGTCGATGTCTATCAAAAACTGGCCATAACTTTGGTTTGGATTTTTGATCTTTCAAATCATTCCTTGATGTTGTGGTATCTTTTAGTCCAAGAAGATGCTGCCATAGTGAATACCCAATATTTTTGAATATATGCATAGGATCAAGAAGATGACATACTTTTAATTCTTTCCAATACTCCAAAGAATACCATATTGACATGTTCTCTGCAAGTGCCAATTTTCCTTTACCTCTGTTCACATACTCATTATCTGAATCATCACTAAAGATTTCTGCTTCTGGATCTATCAAAGGTCCATCTGTCCATTTTTTATACCAATCCATAGGTGTCATAGGTTTGGGATACTAACCTGTTTCAAGCTTTCCATTAAAATGTATCGCTTCTCTTTTAGATCTTAATGGATGATCATCAGGCAAGAATCGTCGATGTCAAAGATAAATATTTTTGTTGAGATTCTTACTATAGATTGATCTCAACCAATCACCACAATATGGACAAGCTTTATAAACCGTAGTGGATATTCCTGCAGCATGGAAAACGATAAAAATATAATTAGATTAAATCATATTTATTTACATGCATATTGAATAAAAAAATTGCATCAATACCTAAACAAAAACCATATCCAGGAAAATCGTGAATAGTCCAAGCCACAATACCACGAACCGTAATATATCTTTCATTGATGCTTTTCGATACATCAATGACATTAATACCTCTCCATAACTCTTGAAGATCGTCAATGAGAGGAGCAAGATATACATTCATATCTTTAACTTGTCTTTTGCCTTTTTGCGAATATTTTAAAAGATGCATTAATAGTTTTAAAAGATGCGTGGACAAAAAGTGTCCATTCAATTCAAGTTCTTGTTCTTACCTTATCTAAAGTAAGAACAAAAACTTGCATGCGTATATATATAAATATATAAATATATATATATATATTTATGCCTATATATATAAATAGATAGAAAATTGAAAATTATACCTTAATAGTGTCGAAACAGATACATTACTCCATCCAAAACGATTTTGAAGGTTGAGAATAAGTAAGCTCGCACTTAGTCATGTCAAACGACTTCCTTCATATACATGCTTTAAATATTCCTCTCGAAGATATTTCTCATTTTCAGAAATATCAATGCTCTCACTGTCATTTTGATACCAGTCCTCAATAAAATCTGCCATGCCATCATCTTCATCATTGTCACACAAATCTTGTACTTTATCATCTTTTGAATATAGATCTTTCAACTTTGCATATTGCATAGGATTAGTTTTGCGTAGCCTCCTCATGGAAGCTTCTCATAAATGCGGTCTTACTGGTAATTGTGAATGCTATGGACAAATATCATTAATATCATACGTTGGAATCTACACATATAAATAAAACTCATTAGTATTCCATAAATGAATAAAAAGTAAACTTTAAATATAAAGTTAAGTATATAACTTATTAAATATGGATAGAAAATTTTTATTCTCTCTAGCTAAAAGGTGCTCTTGGAGGTCTACGCCATCCATAATTCACTAATAGTTCATCACCAGCATGTAATGTAGTAATAGCATTGACAAGTATGTATCTTGATACATCTCTACTCATGTATGGTGATTCATGACTATTTTCACGCTCCTCAAATGTGCAATTAGTCCCTGAATTATTATGTAACCCGCGACTACTATTTATTAAACCTGCTATATTTCCATGTGTGTAAGGTCTTCCATCAATATATAATCTTTAATTTTTTGCATGTAAAATCCTTCTACTAGTAAGGGATGCTGCGTTCAAGCATATTCCATAAGTACTCATGCTTTGAACATAACGTGAAAGTCGATGCCAATCTCCCCATCCATATATAGGACCACAGAATGACATAAGAGTGACTTGAGAGTTCGGGGGCACATACAAATCCTCTACAATAAAGAGACCACGACCATCATTACTAATAGCGGATGGGGCAATCATATAGCGATTACCCCAAAAGTTGAAAACCTCTCCATCTAAAGGAAGTGGTCCTCTATTCCATCCTCCATATCTTCTTCTGTCACATGTTTACGATCACCAGCTGGCAATGGATAATCTCCAGCCGTTTCATTCTCTAAACCAGGAGGTAGAGGATTTCTAGAAACCTCTGCTTGTAATTGATGAACAGCAAGTCCATGACGTGTATGAGGTATATTAACATTATGAGAAATCATCATCATCATCATCATCGAGAAAGTATTCATGTATATCAACAATAATTTGATTTTATATATGGTTTTTAAATAAAATAATGATATTAATATATATCGAAAATAATACCCAAGCATTATCATGTTGACTAGGTGATGGTGCACGCTCAAAAGTACCATACTCTACCTCATGTTCAATACATTCCAATCGTGGTCTTCGATATGTGCCATAACAAGAGTTACACCAACATATAATATGCTCTTCATAGTAAAATTAATCATAATTCCTATCGGAGGACACATGTGAAGTCGTTGCATGGGTAGGAGGTGGTGGAGTACCCTCTGATTGATCAGAATCTACACATAATAAGAAACAAAAAAAAAAAGTTATGTATCCATCAAATATGATTAAAATTAAATATTTGATATACTTACAGTACAAAGTCGTTGCACGATGAGGAGAGGGTGGTGGAGTTCCATCTGATTGATTAGAATCTACAAATAATGGTATTTGACATTAATAATCTGATTATCTACATACACGAAAAATTCACATATACATATTTACACATACACACATATTCACATATACACATTTACACATACACACATATTCACATATACACAACTACACATTATTATGGGATAAATGCATGTATTTTGTATGAATGAGTGTATATGCATGCATGTGTGTGTACATATATATGTGGATATGTATATGTGTGTTTATGTTATATGTATGTATATGTGTATATGTATACATATATGTATGCGTATATGTTTGCATGTATATGTGTATGTGGGTATGTGTATGTGTATGTGGGTATGCGTATGTGTATGTGTGTGTATATATGTGTATGTATTCTGATTTTTTTTTCTGTTTGAGATTAAATTAACAGGAGATATTGTATGGTCGAACAAAATAAGAGGCGAGCTAACATACCACCTGAGTCGTGGCAGTTTTTTCGTAGACAGCTACGTCTTCAGGAGTCATTTCCTCAGCAGAAGGCACACAAAATAATAGTTTATATTTATAATTTTTATATATTTTAGTAATTTTTTATATTTAATTTATGTATTTAAATTTCTTGAATAAACAGGCTGCTGCAAAGAAGAGAGTGGAGTTGGGCCACACATCACACCTAGGCCAAATGGGCCATAATGGTTTTGTAGCTACGTTTGTAAGTATATCTGTTCTTATGAGTATATTTTTTATTTTATTTAAAATGCAAGCAACTAATGTTTTTTATTTGTTTCATTGCAGCGAAAGGATTATGGCCGATATCCTACGAAACATGAGATCGAGTATGCTACACATTTTGGATATCGGCGTTTGGGTGAGTATATGCAAGATCATCTTGATGCCTTTGTGAGTATTTTTAAATTTTATATAATTATTTTGTTTTTATGAATGGTTTAATTATTTTATTTATTTATGTTTGTTATATGTAATAGAGGAGTATTATGGAGAGACAAATATGGATGAGGTGGAGAGACAAACACAGGAGGGATGATCTCGATCGTCACAGGGTGATCATGATGATGAGGATGAGGAAGATCAGGATGATCATGATATTGCTGATGATGATGATGATCATGATGATGATGATTAGGATTTTAGTTGATTATGACATTGGATTATATGTATTTACATTGATATATATATATATATATATATATATATATATATATATATATATATATATATATATATATATATATATATATATATATATATATATATATATATATATATATATATATATATATAATCTATATATTTTTCATTTCAGTTATGTTTTGAATTGTGTGTATGGTATCAAGTAATGAAGAGTTTTGTTCTATTGATTGTTATTATTCTTTATATTAAGCATGGGTTTTAATACTTTAATTATATAATTCATTCATATGTGTGTATCTAAGTGTAAATGTATGTAGTGTATATGTATGTATGTGCATGTGTATGTGTGCATATATGTATGTATGTGCATGTGCATGTGTAAGCGTATATGTGTGTATGAGTATGTGGATGTGCATGTGCATGTGCATGTGCATGTGCATGTGCATGTGCATGCGCATGTGCATGTGCATGAGTATGTGTATATGTAGGTATGTGCATGTGTGTGTGCATGTGTATATGTGTTTTAATACTTTAATTATATAATTCATTCATATATGTGTACCTAAGTGTATATGTATGTGTGTGTATATGTATGTATGTGCATGTGTATGTGTGTATATGTACGTATGTGCATGTGCATGTATAAGTGTATATGTGTGTATGAGTATGTGCATATGCATATGCATGTGTGTATATGTATGTGTGTGTATATGTATATATGTGCATGTGCATGTATAAGTGTATATGTGTGTATGAGTATGTGCATGTATATGTATGTGTGTGTATATGTATATATGTATGTGTGTGTGAATGTATATATGTGCATGTGTATGTGTGTGTATATGTATGTATGTGCATGTGCATGTATAAGTGTATATGTGTGTATGAGTATGTGCATGTGCATGTGTATGTGTGTGTATATGTATATGCATGTATATGTATAGCTCTATGTGTATGTGTGTGTATGTGCATGTATATGTGTATATGTAGGTATGTGCATGTGTGTGTGCATGTGTATATGTGTTTTAATACTTTAATTATATAATTCATTCATATGTGTGTACCTAAGTGTATATGTATGTGTGTACATGTATGTATGTGCATGTGTATGTGTGTGTATATGTATGTATGTGCATGTGCATGTATAAGTGTATATGTGTGTATGAGTATGTGCATGTTCTTGTGTATGTGTGTGTATATGTATATGCATGTATATGTATATGTGTGTATATGTATATGTATATGTATATGTATATGTATGTGTATATGTATATGTATATGTGTATATGTATATGCATGTGTATGTATATGCATGTATATATGTATGAAACATGCATGTGTATGTGGATGCATTTCCATTTGCATCCATGTGCATGCATGTGGATGTGCATATACATGTATTTGCTTATATGTTAATGTGTGTATCTGTATATATATATATATATATATATATATATATATATATATATATATATATATATATATATATATATATATATATATATATATATATATATATATATATATATGCAATAATGCATGCATGTAAGTCTTCTTATGTGGTTATAGGAATGTTTGTGCATATGCATGTGTATATGTGTGTATGTCTAAGTGTATGTGCACATGTATCTGTGTGTATATATGTGTGTGTATGTGCATGTGTATATGTGTATATGTGTGAAAGTGCATCTTCATCATGTATAAGTGTACAAGTGCATATCAATAAGTGTGAGTATGCTATGTAATGAAAATAACACAATTCAAATGATATACAAAGAATAGAAATTGTACTTACAATTGTTAGCCATACTTTTTGCATGGTTAGGTTCTTGAATAACCTGCAATAAAGAGAGAGAGAGAGAGAGAGAGAGAGAGAGAGAGAGAGAGAGAGAAAGAGAGAGAGAGAGAGAGAGAGAGAGAATTCAAAGAGAGAAAGATGTAGAAAGAGAGAAACAGAGACAAAGGGAGACAATAAGAGAGAGCTTAGGCAAAACAACAATTCTGCATATACTTGCTTCAGCTCGTAAGCGCAGCGCAATTGCGAACGTTGGAGAGCTCTTCGATCGGATGCGTGAAAATGCCGATCGAAGAGCCTCCAACGTTTTAATTTTTGTCCATCAACAGATCGTCGTGTAAGCGATGCTGTTTGTCGTCGCATATGCGATAGCTTTTTAGCATCACCTATGCGACGGTAATGATCGTCGCCTATGCAATGCAGAAGAGCGTCGCTTATGCGACGCTGTTAAATAGTGTCGTGTTAATGACGCTGTATGCGAGCGTCGCAGTCCCGTCATACCACAAGTCGTAAAAACCGTCGTTTTCTCTGTCGTTTAATCGACGGTCCGCGTGTGATGCTAATTACGACGCATGTTGCAATTTTATAGCGACAAAATTATGTCGCCTTAACCGTCGCTATATGCCCGTATTCCTTGTAGTGCCCCAAATGACCTCAAGAACGTAACTTTTAACTATGCCACTCACTAGGTATGAAACCAGTCAAAGCTAGTCTAGAAACTATAAAAAGAGCTAGAGAGCTCATTTTTGGAGGTGAGATAGCTTTGGCTAGTGTGAGCTTAGAGCCACATTGAGCTTGTAATAGTGTTCTTGAGCAATAGAGTCTACTTTCTACTTTGCATTGTGTCTCCCATGTCTCTTCGTTGTGTGTACATGTGTGTGTGCATCTTCATGCTTCTCACCTTCACTTTCATGAGTTCTTGCATTCATGATCTTCATAACACTCCTATCTATTTTGTGGATTGACATTAAGGATGTGGAGCTTCTTAACGTGGTACTTACCATTGTGATAGAGCAAGAACACCCAGCATGGTCATTCCCACATGGTTATTTGTTTCTAGATTCCATTTTAGAGAGGAGATGATGATGAAGTTTTGTCAGCCTTTATGCTAGAAGATTACTCTACTGGATTGTTAAAGCTTTGTCTGATAGCTTTGGATTGTTGTTTACCTCCATTCACTTGGACTAGGTCACATGTTATTTTTGATAGGTTGGATCATCTTGCATGATTCATTCTTGAGAGAGAAGTGTATCTCCATTATATTTGCATGTATTTCCATCAATTTTTGGCATCCTATTTGCCATTATCTTTGGGTGGATTAGTGAAAGGTAGTGATAAGTTTCTCTATTCTTTTGCAACTAGTTATCTTCTTTTGATTTCTCAATTTGTAGAGGATACCTTGTCAAACTTTTCTCAAGATTCTTCACATCATTTTAGGGTCATTTTGGAGGCTCGGTGAGTTGGTTTATGCTCATGGTTTTATGTGCATGCTAGATGCATGGTTATGTGATAGGTGGTTTGTTGCTCCAAAGTCCAAGCCCTCACATTTGGCTTGAGGATCATAAAAAGTTGAAGTTCCATGGAAATCATTGCAGGTAGAGATTTACTTCTTTACCTTTGTAAAAGTCATTACTTTTTGACTTGAGAATATTTGTATCACCTACCCAAAGTTGTGGACTTGATTAGTTGAAAAGTAACAACTACATTGAGAGAATATCTCCTAGAATGAAGGTTCACTTTTAGAGAGAGCCAAAAGTTGAATTCAAATTCAGATTTGAACTCAACTCTTATATAAATTCACTTGAAAAGTTCACAGTTAGAGTAGTCAGTTCTCGAGCTCTCCATTGCCATTTTGTTTATGTGTAAGGCCTACATTGTGACCTACACGATTCTTCATCATATGGCTATGATTAGCAAGCCTATGACATTGTACAACATTGTTCATTAATACATTATACTTACATTGTTCATCTATGACATCTCTGTTATAGTCATTTCCTATTGTCAACTTGTGCTACTCATATCTCACTCATTTCTCCACCAAATTCAATGATCTATAGCTTGTTGAAATCAGCTCCAAGTATCTACGTGCGGAAAAATTTTGAAGCAAATACATTCCGCCAATTGGAAGAAATCTGTGTCTAAGCATTCACTGGTCAATTCCTACAAAGGTCCTAAAAAATCGGGGGTAATGATTAAATTGCTAAATTGATTTCTCTGTGCATAGTTGATCATTTCAAGTGATTCCACTTGGAATCATTAGCCTATTAAGCCAATTAGATATCTTTAAAAGGAATTTTTCCAATTCCTACTGTACTGGTTATAGTGAGCATTACAAATAGCAGGTGTATGATCCAAAATAGAAGGTTTTCTTGGATCCTTCTATTTAGAAGTAGTCTGTTTTGATCCAATCTTTACATACATAATTTCCAAAGTACATAGGAACTTTTATGGTGTCATTGGAAAGCTAAGAGGGTCCACATATCAAATCTAAAGCTACAAGGGGCTAGTACTAAGCAGGATTTGGCACTACCTACTCATCACTTGAAGTGTCCATCCATCTTTCCCAATTGTGGTATCAAAACAAATATAAGTGGGAGATGGTTTTCCTTCTTTCATTGATAAATTGGACACGAACAACTATCAACCATGATCTCTAAGGATGGAGACATACCTACAAGAAAGGAGCCTCTATGGATACATCTCAAGAGATGAGGAGATGCCCATATTCAGAAGCAAAGGACAACCTACAAGGGAAGAGCATGAAAGACTCAACACATGGTGTGCCAAGGATGCATTAGCAAGGTCTTACTTACTCAACTCAATTTCTGATTTTCTTCTTCCACATATTAGGAACTGTTAAACATCCCAAGAGACTTGGGAAACATTGTCTTCTTATTTCTCTTCTAACACAAGGGCTAGGAAGAAACAGTTGTGAATTGAATTCACAACTCAAAGGAAGCAACCTAAGCAAGATATCTCAGAGTATATGACCAAAGTTAAAGATGTAGCACATCAATTGGCAAGCATAGGAGAAGAAATTGAAGAAGAGCAGATTGTAAGGCAAGTGATCAATGGCATTAAAGCTGATGACAAATGGGAGAGCTTCACAATTGCCATGGACTTGTACATGGACATGCAAATTCTAGACCTTACCCCACTCATGGGGAAACTATTCACCCATAAAGCCAAGCTCAACAAGAATGGAGATTCATTAAGAGGTAGTAGCTCTTCTGCCTTATATACAGATAAGAATAAGTCTAAAGAGAAAGGCTTAGAAGATGAAGGAAGTACCTCCGAAGCCAACTATGCAGGGAGAGGTAGATCATCAAGAGGAAGGAGCAGAGGAAGTAAGAAAGGTAGGGGGAGACCTTATAACTCCTCATCATGCAATATTTGTGGTTTATCAAATCATACTACAGATGAGTGTTTTAGGAACTTCAAGAGTCAGAGAGGTAGAGGTTATCAAAGAGGTGGATACACATAATCAAGAGGCAGATTCAATCACCACCAAGGATATAACAATAACTATAACAACTACAATGGCAACTACCAAGGAGGATACAAATCCAGAAAGGATCACAACAACTACATAGATGAGAAAGAAGATTGTTGAACATTACATCAAAACCAGGTATAAATGATGATCATCTCTTCTACATTGACTCAGGATGCTCAAATCATGTGGCAGGCAATGTAGCTCTTCTCTCTCACCTAGAGGAACCAAAGGCTAGCATCAGGTACAAACAGGTGATGAAACCAAGCACTCAGTGATTAAAGTTGGAAATTTTAAGACCTCTGATGGGAACAGAAATCTGTTGAGTAGAGTTCTATATGTACCAACTATTTCGAAGAATTTGATGAGTATTGGATAGATTGTGGAAAATGGTCTGCTGGTTAGATTCAACCAATATGGAACATTTGTGGAGGATCCCAAGCATGGGTTCAAGAGAATTTCCAAAGGAGAAAAGATAGGTAGACTTTTCACTTTTTAACTTGAGGATACAAGGAACATTGCATTTTATAGTTATAAAGATCAAACATTATCAGAACTTGAAATTTGGCACAAAAGATTCGGGCATGTGGGTGAAAGGAATTTGAAACAAATATGCAGAGATCAATGTGTGCGTGGGATACCTAATGTATCCAAGCAACACATGATTTATAAGTGTGGTGCTTGTGAGTTTGGAAAGTCTCACAGGTTACCCTTCTCAAGGAAAGGCTACATGCATGAAGACTACCTAGAACTTGTTCATATAGATGTATGGGGACCGAGCAAGGATCCCTCAATCTCTGGATCAAGGTATTGTGTATCTTTCATTGATGACTATAGTAGGTGGACCGTATTGTACTTTATGAAGCACAAAGATGAAGTATTTAGTTTCTTTAAAAAGTATCTTGTACTTGTTGAGAATCAAACAGGGAGAAATCTAAAAAGGCTAAGGTCAGATGGAGGATGTGAGTACTTCTCAAATGATTTTGATGCATTCTTACAGGACAGAGGAATTAAGAGAGAAATTACCACTAGGTATACTCCTAAGTAGAATCGGGTAGCAGAAGGAGAAATACATTGATTGTTGAAATAACTAGGTCAATGTTAAATGAGAAAAGATTAACTAACTATTTGTGGGTAGAGAGTGTATCTACTACCACTTTATTTGGTAAATAGGTTTCCATCCAAATCTCTTGATGGGATGACCCCATATGAAGCATGGCATGGTAGAAGACCTTCACTTGATCATTGCAGGATCTTTGGATGTGTAGCATATGTGCATATCCCTTCTCAGATAACAGGTAAGCTAGACCTTAAGGCAGAGAAGTGCATCTTCATTGGATATGATCTAAATCAGAAAGGTTATAGGTTCTACAATCCTTCAAATAAAGGATTCATGGTCAGTAGAGATGTTGTCTTTGATGAAAATGATTGCTGCTTTGATAGTGAATGTAGGAAGGTAAAGCTACCTTATGACTTGGAAGAGGAGTTTCCAAGCCTTACCAAGAAGGAGCCTACTCAGAATGAGGACACCAATTCAAATGATGAAGACATCATTAACCTTGAAGGGTTCAAGGCATGGAAGTCCAAAGGCAAACTCAAGATGAAGAAATGAATCATCAAATCAAGCAATCAGAAGATCACAGAGGGAGAGCAAGAAGCCAATTAGATATGGGTATGACACCTCTCTTGTTACTAAGCATTCTGTTTATATTTCAAAAGATTTATCAATTGAAGAACCAGCATCATTTGAAGAAGCAAAAACCAAGGCAGAATGGAAGGAAGCTATGGATGAGGAGATTGAGGCCCTCAAGCAGAGTGACACTTGGGAACTAGTACCAAAGAAGGAGTCTATGAAGGTAATTGGCTCAAGATGGATCTATAAGATAAAAAGAAATTTTGATGGGTCAATAAGCAGGTACAAAGCTAGACTTGTGGCCAAGGGTTTTGCACAAACCCAAGGCAATGACTATGAGGACACTTTCTCACCTGTGGCCAAAATGCCAACCATCAGGGTATTGGTAAGTGTGGTTGCATCAAAGAATTGGAACATGTATCAGTTGCATGTAAAAAATGCATTTCTAAATGGCTAGATTTCAGAGGAGGTGTACATGTCACAACCTCCTGGTTATGAGGATCCAAACAAGGTAACATATGTATGAAAATTGAATAAAGATCTTTATGGATTGAAGAAGGCACCTAGGGCATGGAACCATAGGTTGACCACATATCTTCAGGACCATGGTTTTGTCATGAGTAAAGCAGATACTTCTCTATTCATCAAGAGAAGTAATTCAGAGGCAATATACCTATGTGTATATGTTGATGATATCATACTTACAGGTAATGATGCTAATGGCATCCAACAGATTAAAAATCAGATGATGAAGGTGTTCAAAATTAGTGACCTTGGATCACTAAAATATTTTCTTGCACTTAAGTTAGTCTGTACTAACTCTCGAATTTACATTACTTAGAGAAAGTATATACATGATATGTTGAAGAAATTTCATTTGCAGGATGCCAAAGTTGCAAGTACTCCAATGGAGGTAAACCTAAAGTTAAGTGCTCATGAAGGTGATGTACTTGAGGACATTACAAGTTATCAAAGCATAGTGGGAAGCTTGAATTATGCTACCTTGACAAGGATAGACATTGCCTATGGAGTAAGTGTGCTAAGTCAATTTATGCACAAGCCTAGATCACCTCACATGGAGGCTGCCAAAAGAATCTTGAAGTACCTTAAGGGTACTCAACATCATGGTTTGTATTTCCCTTATACTTTACACTTGGAAATTAAAATTTATTCAGATTCACATTGGGCACGATGCAAAGATGATAGGAGGAGAACCTCAGGATACCTTTCATTTGCACGTGATAAGCCAATTTCATGGTCTTCAAAGAAGCAACCTACTATTGCTTTATCTTCTATAGAGGCAGAGTATAGAGGATTGACCAATGCTACTCAAGAGGCCATATGGATCAAATTGTTGTATACAGAGTTGGGCTTGCATACTATATCTCCAATGATCTTTGGGGATAATACAAGTTCATTACACCCTGCAGCTAATCCTATTTATCATGCTAGGACCAAGCATATAGAGGTTCACTATCACTATGTGAGAGAGAAACTATTAAGCAAGGATATTTAGCTGGCATATGTATCAACTAATATGAAATGTGCAAATTTGTTGACTAAAGCATTAGATGGTACAAAACTTCGCAGGTTTAAAGTAATGATTGCATTGCAGGGTATTCATGAAGATTGAAGATGAAGACCAAGCCAAAATCTTTGGCTTGACGGGAAGCTATTGGTGCAAAGTCCAAGCCCTCACATTTGGCTTGAGGATCATAAAAAAGTGAAGTTCCATGGAAATCATTGCTAGTAGAGATTTACTTCTTTACCTTTGTAAAAGTCATTACTTGCACACTTGAGAATATTTGTATCACCTACCCAAAGTCGTGGAATTGATTAGTTGAAAAGTAACAACTGCATTGAGAGAGTATCTCCTAGAATGAAGGTTCACTTTTAGAGAGAGCCAAAAGTTGAATTCAAATTTAAATTTGAACTCAACTCTTATATAAACTCACTTGAATAAGTCACGATTAGAGTAGTCGGTTCCCGAGCTCTCCATTGCGGTTTTGTTTATGTGTAAGGGTTACATTGTAACCTACACCATTCTTCATCGTATGGATATGGTTAATAAGCCTATGACATTGTACAAAATTGTTCATTGATACATTATACTTACATTGTTCATATATGACATCTCTGTTATAGTCATTTCCTTCTGTCAACTTGTGCTGCTCATATCTCACTCATTTCTCCACCAAATTCAATGATCTATAGCTTATTGGAATCCGCTCCAAGGTATCTACATGCGAAAAAAGTCTGAAGCAAATAGATTCAGCCAATTGGAAGAAATCCGCATCGAAGCATTCACTCGTCACTTCCTAAAGAGGTCCTAAAAAATGGGGGATAATGATTAATTTGATAAATTGATTTCTCTGTGCATAGTTGATCATTTCAAGTGATTCCACTTGGAATCATTAGCCTATTAAGCTAATTAGATACTTCTAAAAGGAATTTTTGCAATTCCTATTGTACTGGGTATACTGAGCATTACAAACAATAGGTGTATGATCCAAAATAGAAGGTTTTCTTGGATCCTTCTATTTAGAAGTAGTCTGTTTTGATCCAATATTTACATACATGATTTCCAAAGAACATAGGAACTTTTATGGTGTCATTGGAAAGCTAAGAGGGTCCACATATCAAGTATGAAGCTACAAGGGGTTGGTACTAAGCAGCATTCGACAAAACCTACTCATCACTTGATGTGTCCATCCATCTTTCCCAACATGGTTCACATATTTTAACTCCCCAATGAGACATATGTGATGTGGGATTTGTGGATGAATATGGAGGTCTGATCCTATTGATGATAGAGCATTATTTCTATTCTCTTGTTACATTGCTAGTCTCTTGAATTTTAAACATGGTTTCTTCATAATCTGATGTCACTAACTTCTTGAGATGAAAAGATCGTGTGACATACATTGGTTCATGTAGGGTTACACATGTATGTGCATAGAGATGCACTTGTGCCTTGTGACATGCTAACCATGCTGTTTGACATAGAACTCTTCTTGAAGATCACCATTGAGGAAAGAACTTTTGATATCAAAATCCTAGATGGGCCATTTGAAGTGGGCACTTAGTGCAAGAATTACTCTTATATTTTTAAACCTTGATGATCATCACAAGGAAACCATGTGCTAGCGAGGCCCTTTGGATGCTTAATAATGATCCTCCACGAGTTTGGAAGGGTATTTTTATAGTTTTTTGAATGCGTACAGACCTAGGATCATGGAGAAATCAACTCTCAATCCTAGGATCAACTATGTTTGATCAAAACCATTGGATTTATCAAAACAATGCCTAGGATTGATCCTGTATATCAAATATAGGGCAATAAGGAGAAAAAAGGAACTTTCATTCTCCACTCTTTGACTTGGAAAGGTTTGGACCCTCAGATCAATGTTGATATGGACTGGGATAAGAATAGCTATTATCTTTGAAGAACTTTGCATTATTGCTCTTGGCCATCAAATTAAGGTTTATCAAAGTGAGAAAACTCATGGATTCCTCCTAGCTTTTAGTTTTGGTGCATCTCTAGCCTTGAAAGTGAGCTTATCCTGACCATACGACATAGATGAATCATCTTTTGCCATGTGATAACCCTTCGAGCCTCCAATCTTCTTGATCTAGAAAACTATGATGACCCTAAAAATTGGCTTTTGTGCTCTATCACCCTCCAAATAAGTTTTGACTTAGGATTTTCATAAAGCAATCTACCTTAAATATGAATATAACCAAAGATTTAGGATTTTCAAGAGACATTTTTCATCTTTATCTTCTTTTATATGAATTTTTTTTCCTACATATTTGAATATGCTCTTTCTCTAATTCCATGCAAGGAAATATAATAAAACTCCATTAATGCATAAATCTGCCTATATGGCCAATGCTTTATTCTCTATGACTCGTTAGCTTCATTTGCCTTGGAGCATCTTCATATTCCCTTGCTATCTTTTTGGTTCTTCTTCATGATTCAACAAATTTATGGTTACATTCACGTTTTTGGGGTGGAAAGTGTAAACTTCCTAGTAACATATGGTAGCTTATCTTTTTTTAATATCGGGGAAAGATTAAACCTCAATAAAATGTAAAACCATTTTTGATGACCAAGAAAGGATTTAGAAACATGTAGTAGTAGGAGCTAGGACTTCAGCAAGTATGCTTTTGATATAGGATACATATGAATGTTTATATATGAAAGTCATGTTACCAAAATAAACCTCCGAATCTACATTCTCTATCTTTCCATAATTCTACATTTTATTCAATTTCTTAGTTGTTACATGCATTAATTCAAAACTAGCAACAAGCAATTGGAAAAAAATTCAAGTAAATTTGAGAAAAAAATCCACATGAACTTAAAAAAGAAATATATATTTATAAATATTTTCTTATATTTTTATTTAATTTTTTTATTATTATTATCATTGTTAGTTTTATCGTTATTATTATTACTTTCATGGATACACCTGTTTATGAATCGACCTCATTTTTGTGATCTTCTTCAATCTCCTCATCAAAGATGTACTCATCGTTATCACGTTTCTTGAGAAACTTTATCCTTTTACCTACAATCAAAGTTTTTAATGCAACACCATTGAATTCATGAAGAGCATATGTACCATTGTTGTTGACTTTTGATACAATGCATGGCCCAAACCATCGTTGAGTGGGTTTTTTGTGTGCATCATATTGAGAGTCAAATGTACTATTGTAAATGAGCACCCACTCTCCTACTTCAATTGGCTTAGGATGCAATCAGTGTGTTTTATGGAAATAAAGCTTGTTCTTCATTGCGGAATTCTTTAATTTCTCAAAGGCATCAGCAAGTCTTAATTTACCCACAAGATCTACTACCCACTTGTAGTGAATACAAGGTGGATACGTAGGATGCAATGGATCTCTATGTTTGACTAACAAATCAAGTCAACAAGTAGAACACATAGAACATAGTTACTAATGTCAACATAGAACCTAGGTTAATAGTAGGTACTTCTAATTTTTTTCATATATTCTAGAAAATCCTTTATGACCCCCCACATAATGTCTCATGCATGTCTTTCATTACCTACAATTGAAGATCTTGTTTTCCTAGGAATCATTCACTTACATTGTTACAAGTTTCCTAACTTTGCAAATGGCATGAACTCTTTGATGGTATGGCTTTTGACCATAGTGACCACATTAATTTCCAACAATAAAAACCTTATTGAAAACAAAAAAAGATTTTTATATTTAAAATGTGAGACCTACCTCTTCAAAACATTGAAATAATCATTCACAAAAAGAGATGTGGTCAAGAACTAGTTTGCCAAGGAAGATGCACCACCATAGGCAATCCAATCACCACCAATCCTTTCTTCAAATTTATCCCCTTCAATAGATTATTGTACATAGACGTTTAATGAGATCAAATATGAAAAATAGTCCCTAAGATCTTGAAGCCTATCCTCATCCTCTCCTCTTCCTATTACATCTAGAGAAATGGAAGATCGAGCCATGCCACTCTACTCCACAATAGGTGATGTTGTGATCTTCTTCTCCAAAATTCTTTCTCTTGTTTCATCCAAATCCTCTTGAGTGGCATTTTGGTTGGGATCACTCAAAATATCATCACACACTAAGGCAGTAGTTTTTGCAATTGAATCATCAAATGGAATTTGATTTATCAATTCTACCGACAGAGTTGTCCATGGGAACATCAGAGATTGAATAAAACATGCTAAGGCATTTATTGAGGTGTAGATCAAATGGCTCCTCAATATCATGTAAGAATAAGAATTCTTCTCCATATACAAGGAAAACATAAAACATTTCCATCTAAACCTCTAGTAGAGTGTATTCCAAGGGCTCCAAGTTGGAGGGGGTATGATCTTGTAAAGTACTTGCTTCATTCAAATTATCCACAATGTTGTGGAGGTGATCACAATCTTGATGGATCGTGTCCGGTCATGACACATGCAAGGTGAATGCATGTCCATATTCCGGCCTTAACTTGAGCTTGCAAGCTTGGATTGATGTGATTTAAGTTTTTCCACTAGCTTACAGAGAGTTCTACAACTTCACAAAGGGCTCAAAACTCGGTTTCCAGTTTTAATTGCCAAAAATTTGAAAGGAATAGAGTGATGTAAAAGTTGAATCTACATCACTTGGATAAGAGGTCAAAATTTTGGCTCCAACTTGAGTTTTAGAGGTGAGATTGGAGTTATTTAAAATAATGTGCATAACTTAAAAAACCACCTACAAAGTTGTAGATGAGCACAACTCTATATTCAAAGAGCTAGATCGCTAAAAATGCAATATACATAGTAGCAATGCTACAAGTACAGATAAAATTGATAGTGGATGCTTTTTTTTCTTGTATGTTGAGCTTCAAACCTTTGATTGATGTGCTCTTAGTGTCATTGCGTAGCCAAAAAAAAATTCTCAAGTTAAGGATTATAAAAAATTGAGATTCAGAGGTTATTTTCCTTGAAATAGAAAAATAAAGAGCAAAAAAACTCACCATAGAAACCCTAATTACTTTAGGAGGTTCACTTTTCTTTGGAACTTTTGTTAAAGAGACTTTTTGGTGTTGGATCTCTTACTTTTAGATATCAAGCCATTGATTATGTATGATCTATTTGGATGCTCCTTTGTATGAGAGTAGAGGATCTTATGTCAAATGTTTGACATGTAAGATGAGATTGTGTCATACCTTTTAGGTTTATGTCATCATGAGGTTGATCATAGTAATGCCAATGGATGTATAGTGGAATTTTGGTCTATATCTTGTTTATGCCACTTGATTATGGATTTACTTTCTGATTGCATAAATTTTATGAGAATTGATTTTGGATCTTGGTTATTACTTGTATTGTTGTTTTCTTTTTAGTACATGATCGAGTTTGGAGCCTCAGTTGCACACTCCTTTCTCACCTTGAGAATATGGTAATTGATTTTATAAATTATTTTCAAGTGTGATTCTTGGTATATGCACATGGTCATTTCATTCCCACATGGTTATTTGGCTCTAGATTCCATTTTACAGAGGAGATGCTCACGAAATTTTGTCAGCCTTTATGCTAGAAGATCACTCTAGTGAATCCTTGAAGTTTGTGTGATAGCTTTGGATTGTTGTTTATCTCCATTCACTTGGACTAGATCACATGTGATTTTTGATAGGTTGGATCATCTTGCAAGATTCATTTTTGAGTGGGAGGTGTATCTCCGGCACATTGTCATGTATAACCATCAATCTTTTTCATGGTATTTTCCATTATATTTGGGTGGATTAGTGAAAGATGGTGACAAGTTTCTCATTATTCTTTTGCCACTAATTACCTTCTTTTGATTGCTCAATTTATAGAGGATACTCTGTCAAAAGTTTCCCAAGATTCGTCACATCAATTTATGGTCATTTTGCAAACTCGGTGAGTTGCTTTTTGCTCATGGTTTTATGTCCATGCTAGATGCGTGGTTATGTGACAAGTGGTTCACATGGTTTAATTCTCAAGTGAGACATATGTGATGTGAGATATGTGTATGAATATCCATGTATGATGCTATTGATGATAGATTATTGTTTCGAGTATATTGTTACACTGATAATCTTTTGTATTTTCAACATGGTTTCTTCTTACTTTCATGTCACTAACTTCTTGAGATGAAAAGATTGTGTGGCATAAATTGGTTCATGTAGGGTTACAAATGTATGTGCATAGAGATGCACTAAGGCCTTGTGACATGATGACCATGGTGTTTGACATAGACCTCTTCTTGAAGATCACCATTGAGGAAAGCACTTTTAATATCAAGATTGTAGATGGGCCGTTTGAAGTGTGAACTTAGTGCAAGAATGACCCTTATAGCTGTAAAACTTGTAGTAGGCACAAGGGATTCTTCATAATCAATGACGTGTTTTTCTTTTAATTCTTAGCTACAAGTCTTGCTTTACACTTTTCTAAAGTACCATAGTTTGTACTTAACTTTGTATAGCCACTAAACTCCAATAAATTGATTATTTGGAGGCTTTGGAACAAGTTTCAAAGTGTTGTTGTTTTTAATTATATCTATTTCTATCTACATAGCTTCTTTCGATTCAGGTTGAACTTGGAACTCTTTGAAATTGGAAGGCTCTAGGCTGTGGAATCTACTAAATCTGATCCATAAGTGCATTGTTCACATAGTGATTTTGTTCACATAGTTGCTTCCCAATGAGCCTTTGAGTTCTCCTATGTTGGTGAGAAGTGCTTGCTTCTAAATTTTTCTTAGAAGTAATTGTGTCCTCCTTTGAATTATAGATGGGTGAACTCGAAATTGAACTTGGCTCTTTGCTTAAGTACTTGAAGCTTCATCAAAGATGACATCTTTTGAGATGGTGATGGAGTGCATCTAAAGATCATACAATTTTCGAGCCTTGGATTGTTCACTATAGCCAATGAATAGATGTTTCTTGGACTTAGATATTAACTTATGTTGATATTTCTTTGTCACATGTATGAAAGCTTCATTTAAAAAGAAATCTAAAGTAATTGATATTGGGCTTGCGTCCATAGTGGGATTGAAATAGATTCTTATTGTATAGTGCACTTGTGAAGCCTCTATTAATGATGTGCAATATGTAGAACTTAGGCCAAAAACTAGAAAGGTTCTTTGTTGTGAATCATAGTGCATGCCATTTCCATGACACTTCGAATCTTTCTTTCACATACTGAATTTTATGATGGAATATGCGGTTGAGTGATGTGCCTCTTGATACCTTCTCGCTTTAAGAAATTGTCGAAGCCATCATTGATGAATTCAACACTTCCATTTGATCTAATGGTCTTGATTAAACTTGATGCTTTTTTGTCAACTTGATAAATCCATTCTCAAAACTTAGAAAAAGAAGTAGCTACCTTGGACTTCAAAAAGTATACCCTTGATATATCTTGTGTGATCATCTACTAAAAGAAAGAAGTAGATTCATCCACTTAGTGAAGGGGTACTCATGGTTCCATAGAGATCCATGTGTACTAGGGCCAGGGGGTTCCTAGCTTAGATGGAAGTGTCTTTGGGAACTTGAGCCCTGTGTTGCTTGCCTTGAGTGCAAGCTTGGAAGGTATTGTGTACTTGCCTAATCTTGGGTAATCCCTTAACCATTTGTGATGCTGAAATCACTGGTGTGGTCTTTGAGCTCTTGGAATGATTTGTGATATTGGCACATATGAGAGGTGGATATGCTATAAAAGATCTCTGCGTGGTGATTCCTTCATTACTAAGGTTAGACCTCTAAGTAACATGTTCTAGCTCTATTAATACACTACTTTCTTTTGACATGAGTATGTGGAAAATGAGTATGTTATCATCCTCTGGCTCCGTCTGCTCATGCATTTGACAGAGGAAGGTGATAGAGATTGGGTTATAGGATTATTTTGCCAATTATTCATGCCAAATAATCTAGTAACTCTCTACCCATGAACCACTCAATGTGAGCTTGCGATAGCTATTATGGCACAAACACTTCGTGCATGTTCGATAGGCTAATGGCATTTTTCATCTTTGTTTTCATCATCTCTATCCACTTAGTGCAATGTCAAATGTAGATTGTTGTCTAAATGTAGTGATATTATCCATATAACAAGCACACTCGATGAAACTTCAACCAATAGTCTTGCATTATAATCAATCCTACTCTCATTGTATTCGAGGAAATTCTCTCATCATTGTTATGAAATGTGAGCTATTTCTTGAGGGTAACACTCATCATACTCCACTATTCCTGATGCAAAATTTGTCCACAACCTTACTTTTTTGTAATTTGTTTGATTCCATGCCAGATTTTGTACTTTATTGAATCGCATACTTTCCAACATCACCATTTATCCCCTATTTTATGATTTTTTTAGTAATTAGCTTTGGTAAGACATAAGCTTAGATATATTCACTACAATCTATAACACCTCTCCACCTAGAGTGACCAATCCAAACATATCCATACCTACTTTTGAATGGATATGGAAAGGACTTTTCTAATGGAGTTTAAGTTTACTAGCCTGATGTTTCATTTCGCAAGTGAAAAAGAGCACCGAATCTCGTAAAAAAATATTGGAGTATTAAGATTGCAATCATGCACCCTCCAATCATTTATTATCATCCAATGGATGTAAAGCATCAAGTTTGTATGTGAAAGAATCATTGAGTAGCAACCTTTCTCCAACACCAACTCGGAGGCTCAGAATAATAAACTCCATAGTTGAATAGCTTCTAGGCCATAGCCTAATTTAAAGGGTGTAATTAATATGAAAACCTTATAGAGGTCCGATAGGCCGAGAGTGCTATTCATAAATATTGTTCCCACTTTTATAGATGATCAACAACTTCATCTTCTATATCCATACGATTGATATCTGTGAACGTTTGGGTCTTCACCCCCCAAATTTCCTCTTTCAAAATTGTATTTCCATCCTTTTCCCATCCGAAGGCTTCTTTAATTAAGTCGTGGGTGAATTGTATAATGACCCACTCGCATGCTACATCTACGACTGTTGCTTGAGGTACTAATGGATCAGGCAAAGTCGATTGTAAGGTGTTCATTACTTGTGTGCAATGCTGGAAATCTAGTTTGTAGATTGGGAGTTCAAAGTACTTCTGAATACCAGCTTTCTTCATAATGTCCACAATCGATGGAAGTTCATGTACTACTTTGAAATCTTGAGCCAATACTAGAAACTGATGGTTCGTGTCCATAATTTTAATGGTCAACACGAACACATAATCCCCGGCACCTTGATCCCCAAAGCAGTGATCTTTTGCCTTCATCACGCTCTATAGGGGAAATTCCAGAATCTCCTCTTGAATGGTCGCTTCAGAGTCCTTAGAAGCCATCTGCACTTGTAATAAGGAGAGCATCAACCTTTTATAGAAGACATATCATTAGTGATTTGTGTCATAGTGACATGTTGTTCATTTCGTCCCTCCGTTTTCCCCTTACTTAATTAAGTAAGATCTCTTACCACATATCTTTTCATTTACATTCCTCGAAGAAAACAGGAATTCGTTTAGCTGAAGCATTTATTTATTTACATAGTAGGTTCATTCCTATGGAAGTAGTACTTATGATCTATTCCCAAGTGGGTAATGTGCACCACTAGTTTTGTTAAACACATCATGTGCCAAATGCATGGCCTCGTAGTGTGGTCTTGGCATGCATACTTTAGGTCCATTTAACTCTTCATGACTGCAATTAGACTCCTATTGAATCTGTTGTTCCTGTCCGTGCAGCCTCTTGGGTCTCCATATCCATTTTGTAATTGTTGTGTGAGGCTTCGTCTTCTCTTGGTTTTGTCGTGTTCTATGGTTTTCCTCTTTCTTTTTTGTAGTCTGATTGGTTGATATCATGTTTCTTTGGTGTTATTGGTGAATCATTTTTGGCTTCATGGTCCTGCTTTGTCAGTGTAATATTTCTTCTTTCTTTTCTATCTCTTGACTTGCAATTTGTCTGATCTTTTTTGAAATCCATATGTGTTGGTGTGTTTTCTCGGCTTCTACTAATGACTTAGGAAGCCATACTCTCAGAAGTCTTTTTGGTTCTACTTGTAATGAAGAGAATTTGTTGTTTCCCCTTGTCTCCATAAGATGAGTGACATGTATCAATGTAGACCTTTCTGTTTCTCTGATTCAATTCTTGCGAACCAAGTGTAGATTGGCACTTCTTGATTGCGATAATCGGATAGTGGACTTCCACATGGATGGTCTTCCCTTGTTGTAGGCAACTTTAGGAGTGTTGTCTTCACCGTTTCTCTTGGATTCACTGTTCATGAGGGATGAATCCACATCATCAACTGATGAGTTGGTTTTGGTAGTCAAGCCTTTCTTAGGGCACTCCTTGGGTGAACTCTTGATTGATTCTTTTTCCAATTCCTGTTCTAGGGTTGCTTTCTCACACTTGATGGCTTCATGCATGCGAGGAGATCTTTCTTCCAACTAGGTGAAGATTTCATTATGCCCTATTTTGCCTAATATGTATCCTTGAGCTAGGTGAATGCTCACTTCATTCTCAATGATCCAGTCTTGTCCTAGGATCAGGTTCTCGATTAAATACTCATCTTCACACACCAGAACTCATTGCTCCATAGTGGAATTTCCTAGGTGGAGAGATATCATGGCTTCTTCAATGCATTTTATCACTTCTCCCCCAACGCTTATCATGTGTGCTTTTGTTAGCGTTATGGTCGTTTGAAGATGTGTGATGACCGTCCTTCATATGCAACTGAGTGTTGCCCCCGAGTCCATTAATGCATCTATTAGTTGGTCCTCTGTCATTCCAATCCCTAGGTTTAAATATGGTTGGGGTATGCTGAGGTTGTTTGTGTTAGCCTAGTGAATATCGTTCATCACTTTGCCTCATCCACTCTTTTCGTTTCTTGATACGCTCTAGGGCTTCTTGCCTTGCCTCTGCTCAAATCCTCTCTTCCTCCTTTTCTCTATTTTGTGCCCCTACAAGTCGTGCTGACATTTGATCCATCAATGGCTCCATGTAGCATTTTAATCCACAACCACTTACGTAATTAGCAAGTATATCTCCATCGAGCGTGTCTAGGTTAACAACTCCACTTGTTGAAATCCTATTGATTATTAGAGGTCCATATCCACCTTTCTGTAGCTTCTTAGCGTGTTGCTTCAAAGTATACACCAAGACTAAATCTCCTTCTTTTATTTCTTTATCTTTGATGTGTGCATCATAAT
>MU261402.1:40000-108405 GCA_020310875.1 Ceratopteris richardii
CATTATTGTGGGATAAATGCATGTATTTTCTATGAATGAGTGTATATGCATGCATGTGTATACCTATATGTATATATGTGGATATGTATATGTGTGTTTATGTTATATGTATGTATATGTGTATATGTATGCATATATGTATGTGTATATGTTTGCATGTATATGTGAATGTTGGTATGTTTATGTGTAGGTGTGTGTATATAATGTATTCTGATTCTTTTTTTCTGTTTGAGATTAAACTAACAGGAGATATTGTATGGTGGAAAAAAATAAAAGGCGACTTAACATACCACTTGAGACATGGCAGTTTTTTCGTAGATAGCTATGTCTTCAAGAGTCATTTCCTCAATAGAAGGTATACAAATTAATAGTTTATATTTATAATTTTCATATATTTTAGTAATTTTTTACATTTACTTTATGTATTTCTTTTTTCTTTAAATAAATAGGCTACTACAAAGAAGAGAGCTGAGTTGGGCCACACATCGCACCTAGGCCAAATGGGCCATCATGATTGCTACATTTGTAAGTATATGTGTTATTGTGAGTATATTTTTTATTTTACTTAAAATGCAAGAAACTAATCTGTTTTATTTGTTTCAATACAGCGAAAGGATTATGGCCGATATGCTATGAAACATGAGATTGAGTATGCTACACATTTTGGATATCGGTGTTTGAACAAGTATATGCAAGATTATCTTGATGCCTTTGTTATTATTATTAAGTTTTATATAATTATTTTATTTTTATGGATGTTTTAATTGTTTTACTTATTTATGTTTGTTATATGTAATACAGGAGTATTATGGAGAGGCAAATATGGATAAGGTGGAGAGATAGACACAAGAGGGACGATCTTGATCATCACAGGGTGCTCACACAGATACATTAGATCATTTGGATGATCGTGAGGATGAGGATGAGGATGAGGATGAGGATGAGGATGAGGATGATCATGATGCTACTGATGATGATGATGATGATGATTAGGATTCTCGATTATGACATTGGATATGTATTTACATTGATATATATATATATATATATATATATATATATATATATATATATATATATATATATATATATATATATATATATATATATATATATATCATTTCAGTTATGTTTTGAATTGTGTATATGATATTAAGTAATGAAAAGTTTTGTTCTATTGATTGTTATTATTGTTTATATTAAGCATATGTTTTAGTACTTTAATTATATAAATCATTCATATTTATGTGTGCTTGTGTGTATATAAAATGTATATATGTACATGTAGGTATATATCTATATGTGTAAGTATGTCTATATTCATGTATATGTATGTATCTATGTATATATGCACATGTATTTATGTGCATATGTATGTGTATATGCATGTATCTGCAAGTGCATGTGTAAGTGTATATGTGTATTTATGTGTATATACATGTGCATGTGTATGTGTGTATATGTATGTATGTATGGGCATGTATATATGTGTAATATGTGTGTGTACGTATGTGCATGTATATGTGTGTAATATGTTTGTATATGAATGTATGTACATATGTATATGTGTATATGCATGTATGCACATGTGCATGTGTAAGTGTATATGTGTATGTAAGTGTATGTATGTGTATGTGCACGTGCATGTGTATGTGTGTGTATATGGATGTATGCACATGTGCATGTGTAAGTGTATATGTGTGTACATATGTATGTGCATGTGCATGTGTATGTGTGTGTATATGTATGTGCATGTATAGGTGTAAGTGTATGTGTATATGTCTGTATGTGCATGTATATGTGTATATGTATGTATGTGCATATGTGTGTATGTGTACATGTGTGTGTACGTATGTGCATATATATGTGTATATATGTGTATGTGTGTGTATATACACATGTGTGCATATGTATGTGTATGTGTATAAACATATACAAGTGTATGTATATGCATGTATATATGCATGAAACATGCATGTGTGTGTGGATGCATTTCCATTTGCATCCATGTGCATGCATGTGAATGTGCATGCATGTGGATGTGCATATACATGTATTTAAGTATATGTTAATGTCTGTATGTGTATGTATATATGCAATAATGCATGCATGAAAAATCTTTTTATGTGGTTGTAGAAATTTTTGTGCATATGCATGTGTATGTGTGTGTATGTGTAAGTGCATTTGCACATGTATGTGTGTGTACATATGTGTGTGTGTATGTGCATGTATATATGTGTATATGTGTGAATGTGCATCCTCATCATGTATTAGTGTATATGTGCATATCAATAAGTGTGAGTATGCTAACTAATGAAAATAACACAATTCAAATAATATAAAAAATGGAAATTGTACTTACAATAGTTAGCCATATTTTTTGCTTGGTGAGCTTCTTGAATAACCTGCAATAAAGATTGAGAGAGAGAGAGATAATTCAAAGAGAGAAAGAGGTAGTAAGAGAGAAACAAAGATAGAGAGAAACAATGAGATAGAGATTAGAAAACACATGGATTTAGAAACATGTAGTAGTAGGAGCTAGGACTTCAACAAGTATGCTTTTGATATAGGATACATATGCATGCTTATATATGAAAGTCATGTTACCAAAATAAACCTCCAAACCTACATGCTATATCTTTCCATAATTCTACATTATAGCCAATTTCTTAGTAGTTACATTATTACTTAAGATACAACTTTACTCAAAAAGTTGAGAAATCATCATTTTCCCTTTGGTTTCAAGTGATATGGATATGCAATGCAATGCAAAAATTGAAAAGAACATGCATGAATTGAAATTTGCAACAAGCAAGAATAAGAAAATACTTCAAAATAAACTTGAAAAAAAAAAGCAACATGAACTTAAAAAAGAAATATATATTTATAAATATTTTCTTACATTTTTACTTAATTTTATTATTATTATTATTATTATTCTTATTTTATTCACTAATATTACTTTCATGGAAACACTTGTTTATGAATCGACCTCATTGTTGTGATCTTCTTCAATCTCCTCATCTAAGATGTACTCATCATTATCACGTTTCTTGAATAGTTTTATCCTTTTACCTATAATCAAAGCTTTTAAGGCAACACCATTTAATTCATGAAGAGCATATGTAATACTGTTTTTTACTTTTGATACAATGTATGGCACCAACCATCATTGAGTGGTCTTTTTTTGTGCATCATTTTGAAAGTCAAATGTACTATTGTAAATCTGCACCTATTGGCAGTAGCCATAGGCATCGACATAGAAGAAGTATGTAGAGGTGGACTGCAAAGAGTTGTCGGGGGGCTAGAGATTGATTTTTTTCAAAGAAATATACTTGATATTACTTCTTCAAGACTCCAATTAGTGATTTTTTATCACTTTTGTAATATATGTATCATAAACACCCAATTTTGTATTTAGTAGCTCCATTTTGTGCAAGGTGAGGAGTCCTAGATCTTGCGGAGTTTAGTTAGAATGAACATACCAATTTTGGTCTTTTTTAAGATCTCATTGGGACCTCCAAATCACCTCGAGAACCTAATTTTTAACTATGCAGTCACTTAGTATGAAACCGATCAAAGCTAGTCTAGAAACTATAAAAAGAGCTAGAGAGCTCATTTGGAGGGGAGATAGTGTTGGCTAGTGTGAGCTTAGAGCTAGATTGAGCTTGTAATAGTGTTCTTGAACAGTAGAGTCTACTTTCTAAATTCCATTTTGTCTTGCTTGTCTCTTCCTTGTGTGCATGTATGTGTGTGTGCATCTTCATGCTTCTCACCTTTACTTTCACTACTTCTTGCATTCACGATCTTCATATCACTCCTATATCTTTTGTGGATTGACATTAAGCAGGTGGAGCTTCTTAACACGGTAATTACCATTATGCTAGAGCAACACCAAGTTTGGCTCGGTTGCAAGGGATCGAGTTCTATGATGAATGCTTGATAGTAAGAGTATAGCGAGAATCAGCATTGGAAGGTAAATAGTTTTAGTTGTGTTGTTGTTTTTGCATAGTTTTTAGTGTTTTTCATCTCCCGTAAACTTCCCCTTCATCCCCACATCATCTTCTTTCACTCCAAAAAAATAATAAAATTCACCATATCCACCTATTCTCCCCATTTTCCTCATTTGCACATGTGAGAGAAAGAGAGAGCTCTTGTGCAAGATTGTGTGTTTGTGTTTTTGAGTTTTCTTGCTGGAAAAGCACTCCAATACAGTAGGGAAGCTCTGAATAGGTAAAATTTGTAATTTTCTACCATCTCTTTTGTGTGCCTTGGACCATCGTGATGGTACGAGGACTTGGATATTTTTGGATTACATTTGTAGGATGACATAGAGCATCCTTGCACATACACGGATCTATCATAGATACATCTGCAAAATTATCACTTTGGTGGAACATCGCGATTGGCTCACACCATTGCGACGGGGTGTCACCATTGCGATTGGCTCATGCCATCACGATGGCTCAATCGGACCATTGCGACGGTCACACACCATCATGATGGTCTAGGTAGACCATCATGACAGTCATGGACCATCGCAACGATCATGCCATCCCTACACAATTGCAATTGGCTCATGCCATCGTGACACCCCATTGCCCACATGTCATTTGGACCATTGCGACGGTTCACTTGACCCTTGACCATGATGACAATTGACCATGCCATCGCAATGGTACCACACCATCTTGATAGCTTGACCAACTTGGACCATCGTGAGGCTTTGATAGGACAGACCATCACAACGGCTTGCTTGACCATGGTGATGCTTTGATAAGTTTAGACCATCGTGATGACTCACCTAATTTGGGCCATCACAATGGTTGAACCAGACAATCGCGACGGTTCACTCCCATCGCGATTATTGTAGACCATCAGGATGGTTCAGCTAAAATGCCAATTTAGGCCTTATTTTTTTGGGCAATTTTAAGGCCAATTCGAGTGAATTTTTAGTCATTCGTGCATATTTCAGGCCGCTTAGCTCATATTTGGAGAAAAACTTGTCTACCTGTATAACCTTGAGAGCTTGAACATTCATAAATTTCTCATTTGAAGTCTGTTTTTGGAGCTCTAGGGCTCGTTGGAAAGTTCTTTTGAAATCCTACGCGATTGAACTATTTTTCTTAAGAATTATAGATGGATATTTAGATAGGATAAATTGAAGTTGACCCTTTTGGGGGATTAGGAACTAAGGGGGGAACCTGAGAATTTTGCAAAGGAGAACAAGGACCCTTAAAAGTGTATGCATCAAAGTGCATGTCCACTGACTTAAGGATTGATTTAAACTTTGGATTTTGACAGGTTGCAAAAGCCATCCAAGGGTATTCAACAAAGCTGATGTAAGATTGCAAGAACTCGCAACCCCCTCAATCAATTATTAGCTTATGCTAAGAGCTTGTAGCATTGTTGAGTGAATTAGGATTGTGATAGGAACACATCAAGTCCAAGAGACTTAATTTTTTCAAGTCCAAGTGTAAGCTAAAAGAGTACAAAAAAAACTCTAAAGGAAACAACTTAATTTCAGAGATATGAGAACTTAAACATACAGTGGAAAGTCATTTCCTGATGTGTACATTGAGACAAGACAAGAGTTTAAAAGAAATAAAAACTAAACAGGTAATTAAGAACAAGGAAGTGTTGATGGCAAGAACCAGTGTTGAGTGCTCGAGGGAGTAAATTCATGAATGTTAGATCCGGAAAGTTTATAGGTAAGTCAAATTGATGAAGCCTTAGATCATGGGAAGCAAGTGTGAAGACCACACCACATTCTTGGGCACAAGAGTTAGATAGTTATGCATACAAATTGGGCTCAGAGACTAGTGAGTCTGAAATGTCTTACAACATGGAGAGACTTGAAGGAGGCTTAAGCATAGCTTACTTAGAAAGACCAGAAGGACCTTACAGGACCCAATTAGAATACATCTAGACCAACCACTAAGGTGCTCGCATCTACGAGGATGGTTTGAGGAGATTAGTGGTTTAGTTGCACAACCCTTACCAACCCATTGGACTGGAACATCTGGTGGTAAAGTTTGAGAGAGATGCATACTTCCCCAAGGAAGGAACCATGTACATCGTAACTCATCAGCCTAATCCCACCAATGAGTTTGGTGTAGTAATTCTTGAGACAAACGTAAGAACCCGAGGAAAATACCATTAGGAGACAAACCTAGGACACCTAGAGGGAAATCAATATTGACAAGAATGCTAAACCCCGAATGGATCCCTCATGATAATAGAAGAATTGAATTATTCCTAAAGGACATAGATGAATCATTTTGGAGATATAGAATGGAACAACTAAGTGAAATAGGATCCATCATTATTTATGAATTCAAGGACCCAAATATGCATGGAAAGGTAGTATACCTAGACATTACATTAGCACGAGTGTTTGTAGTACCTGATCCTACAAGACATACTTATACCAAGAGAGATGAGTTGGTATTCCCTCCATCTCCAGTGAATGCAAACACTAGCCATGTGGATGCTGGGACATCCTTAGTCCGTGGCTCCTAAAGATAGAAGAACAAGGAAAGGTCGAATTTTACCCACCCAATAGGGAGAGATAGATCAACCATGGAAAGAGATAGAAGGGAAAGACCAAGACAACCAAAACTACAAGGTGGTAGGGATGACTTTCCCCTACCCTGACCCCGTGAGCATCCAAGAATCTTACGATCAACTTAGTTAGTGAAGTCAATGAGAAATTACTTTGACAAAAGATGGGATCCCTATGACCATGTTGCAGAGTTTAAGCAATTGTTATGAGCGAGCAGGTAGAAGACATGTTCACGCATTACAATGCAATTGGACTCATGCTATAGAACAAAGCCTTAACCTAGTTCCAACATTGCAACAACGGCAATTTAGGGACATCCATCACTTGTTAGAATCATTCATCACAGAGTTTTCAAAAAGTAGAATCCAACACAACACTTGTTCGTTGATTCATGGCGTCAAACACACCCCTCAGGAAACAGTTAGACTTGCAGGATGTAGGTTTAGAAAGTATATTGAGAGATGCCCAATGCAAGAACTTCCCTCTCAGGCCAAGCAAGTGTCTTTGCTTTTGGATGGCATCTTCAGCTCTAAACTACGATCCTATGTATATTTGAAGGAACCTAGAACTTTAGAGCAGTGTGTAAGGATTTGTGTAGACATTGAGGATAATTTAGGAGATAAATTGGAACTTTCAAAAGTCTAGAAAGATTTGGATAGCTCATCTCAATTGTCCTCCAAACTTTCTAGCTCGATTGAAGACATAGCAGAAAAAGTGGCCTAAAAACTAGGAGTTTCTAGGAAATAGATGCCCACGTTAACATCCATGAAATGTTGTTACACATGTGGTGGTGACCACATGGCAAATGTGTGTCCAATGTAACACAAATTTAAGCCAACCCTACTGGTGAGTAGCACACAATTGAAAGGCGATACACTAATTACACAACACAAGATTCCCCATACAACAAACAGGTAGTCCGACAAAACTACCCCCAAGCATACCCCCAACCAGGCAGATATCTAGGTTAGTACAATGCTTAGCCTCATTACTAGAGGCCCCCATAGAACTACCCCTATCAGACTCAACTAAGACTTCAACTAGTTTTGGCTCAGTAGCCACCCCCACCAGCGACCATAATCTTGGTCAAATATGTTGTTGTAGAAGAAAACCTGAGTAGGTCTTTTGTGCCTTCTTCACCCCTTATCACTGAAAGTGATCCCAATTCAAATAGGTTTGATTCCACCCATGTAGATAGTCCACCCGCATACTACAGTGAGTCACCTGAACACATGGAAGCATATCAATACGATAGCCCACCATTGGAACCCAAGCTGGGAGCCCAACTACGCCAATGTTATGTATGCTAACCCTAATGCCCTAGTTGCGACAACTAAGACCACAAGGCCCTAAAGGAACATGCTTTATGTTCCAAGGAGATCACTTCATAAGCGATAGCCCCAACCCTCCAATAGCAGGAGAGTCATAATATTACAACATTCAAGGTGTTTGTGTAGAAGGTGGTAAAGATCATATCATAAGAGATTGCCCTAAGAACCCTGTTAATGCCTCAAAAGTGACATCCATTAATGTGATAGGTATTGTGCACCTTAGACGGATCCACACCTACATATGTACCTATCGAAGCTATAACAAGAGCCCAAATGCTGTTGCAAAATCAATAGCCTAATCCTAAAAAAGTAGCCAAGCCTAGTGAAGTTGGAGAATCTAGTGGCAGAAAGATGAAATCTTGGAAGGACTCATGGGAAAGGATCAAAAGGAAATGGAGTAAAAAGATAAGTGAATTGGAAGGAAGCCTAAAGGAAACTAGGGCTAAAATCCTAGAATTAACTTCTCAAGAGTCGAATTAGGAGAACCCAGCTCAGAGGTGAGGATAAGTTCTAGTTGAACCCATACATAAAAATCTAGACATGATGTTTTGAGCATACCAGGCAAGGTTAAGAGAAGGATCCTAGTAGTTGAATTGAGTAAGAACTATCCAAGGGGAGACTTAGAAATTGAGAGAACTAAGCTTTGCATGAAGATGGTAGAACTAGCCCACACCATGTTTGAAGCATCTCGATATATCAATTGGAGTGATATAACAAAACTAGAGTTATACTTTCAAGGATTGTTGGAGAGGCTAGAGTACTTGATTGCTAGCAATGAGAAGAAGAATCTACAGAAGGCTCCTACTGTTCCAGAGACACAAGGAGGTAATGCACCATCACCGTCTCAAGTGCCGAACATGGTGTGTGAAAAAAGCCTTTCTTCTATACATAAGTACTCCCAAGGGTTTCTAAGAGAAATCCAAATAGAAAAGTGGAGAAACGAGTAAGAAACCAATCCCCCTATTCAAGAGATAGATGATTTGCAGGAACAATCTCCCCAAGACATACCCTCTATAAAGGATGATGTAGAGGAAGAGCAACTTAGTGAAAAAATGGAGTGTGAATCTAATTCCTTATAAGAATTGCCCCAGTTCACAGGGCCTTGGGAAGCTAATTCTATTAATATGAGAGCACCCACCATAATAGTGAGAAATGAAGAATCACTAATCCCTAGAAACATGAAAGTGATCAAGAACACTAAAGTGTAGTGTCATCTCACTTTAGAAAAATTGTTGAAAATTAAACCTGAGTTGTGGAAGCACGTAGCAAACCAGTTCCCAGAGTCAAGTACCACCCACTCTCAGGTAGGCTCACACAAGAAGGTACTAGAAATACTTGTGGAAAGAATTGGAGATATGAGCAAACGAGAAGAAGGAAATACCTATCTTCCAATAACCCACAGACTACATCACTAAAGCCATCTTAGATTCAGGTGCCGATGTAGCCATCACTACCATTGCTTGATGAAAATATTGGGGTAAGCTAGCATTAAGACCCACAAGAATGAAGCTACAAATGGCTCATAGACATATAGAGAAGCCATTAGGCTTACTAAAAGGCATATCTCTCACCACTTGTGGCGTACAATTCAAACACACCTTCACCATTTGTGATTTTGAGAAAAGTCAAGCTTAGAAGATGATTTTAGGAGGACCATTCATGCACCAGTTGCAAATTGTAGAAGATTTGGGAACCAATTCCATATACTTGCAACATTTATTAATGACCACCAACGTTAATCTCAAGGAGTATTCCCATCGAGATGTACCCCCAATATATAGTGGAATATCATTCATACGACCCCTGAACAAACAAAGTTTGTGCATTTGTTAGAATCTTGTCCATCATGGTTGCATGAGGACACTCATCTATGGATGTGTAAGGTAGCCAAACAAGAGGAAGAATGATTAGAAGCCAAAACTCTAGGTTCATAGCAACCTCCACAAACCCGTTAAGATCCTGCTTATGCACCTATAGTGTTTCTCAATGAGGAATTTGAGCCTCACGGTTGAGCAGAGTTCTTCATCACGATGGATATAGTTGTAACAAAGAACAATGGACCCCTCACTATGATGAGGACATATATGACATTTCAATCTTAATGATAGAACCATCACAAGAAGAACCCATCCTAGAAGAATGCATGGATGTGGCTCTAGGACCAGACCAAACTAGTGACAAGGATTTAGAGTCTATTATCATGGAACCCTTTTGTTCGGCAGAAGAGGATTATCTCTACTTTGTGGAAGCCACTACCCTTAGGATAGACAAGGAAAATCAAACCAAACAACCCAAGGCACTCACGAAAGATACAAAAAATAAGAAAAAGAAGAGAAAGAAATCACTTAAGATAGAGGAAGAAGAACCACTCATGAAAGTACCAGAGAACTTTAAAGAATATGAAATAGAAGATAGAAGGATCATGGTATGGATGCCTAAACGAGAAACAAGCATTGGAGAAGTGTACAATAATCGAGAGAAAACCAAAAAGATAGTGGTTATGATAGAAGATGGAGAAGAAAAATGCACATACATAGGGAATGATTTGACCGAGGAAGAAGAAGAAGAAGAGTTAACTCCCTATTGCGAGAGTATAGAGATGTGTTCACTTGGAGTTACAAGGATTTTAAAGGAGTAGACCCAAATAAATACTCCCATAGAATTCCTATGACCCTAGAGGCCAAGCCTTCTAAGTCAAAGCCATACACTCATAATGATAATTATGCTACCAAGATTAATGAGGAATAGAAGTAAGATCTATTTATGAAATTAAGCATATCAAATGGGTATCCCCCATTGCGGTCATGCCCAAAAAAATGGGAAAATGGGTATCCCCCATTGAACCCACAAAATGGGGCATACTTGCATGTTGTGTGATGCCATTTGGGCTGACAAATGCACCTGCCATGTTTCAATGACTAATGTGTCATGTTTTTAAGGAATTCTTACAAAAGAGCTTGGAAGTTTATGTGGATGAATTATGTGCTCATTCTTACATGCAGCAGACCCACATCCCTGAATTAAGACAAGTATTTGACAAGTGTTGAGAATATCAGGTTTGCTTGAACCCAAGAAAGTGTGTATTCATGGTTAGGCAAGGAAAACTTCTAGGGCACATTGTGTCGAAGAATGGAATATCTATGGATGAAGAGAAAGTGAGAGTAATTGTAGACCTACCTAGCCTGAAAAATGAAAAGGAGGTACAAACTTTCATGGGTCATTGTGGTTATTATCGATGATCTATACACATGTACGTGATCATAGCAAAGCCTTTGTACTCTCTTTTGAACAAGTTTGAATGGATAGATGAATGTGAGAAATCATTCAATGAACTTAAACGACACTTGTGTTCAACACCCATATTAACTAAACCAAATTGGAGTAATCCTTTTCATGTACATGTGGATACATTCAACTATGTCATCGGGTGCATGCTAGCATAGCCCGCAAATGAAAGAAATATAGATCTTCCAATAGCTTATGCAAATAGACAATTAGATGCAACAGAAAGGAATTACATCACTACCGAGCGCGAAGGATTGGGAATGATTTGTGGTAAAGAAATTCAAGCATTACTAATTTTCAAACAAGTTCAAGTTCTTCACAGATAATCACACATTCTTGTACTTAGTCAATAAGCCTTGTAACACCAAACGATTGATACATTGATTTCTATTACTCATGGAATATGACTTTGAATTAGTAGTCAGGAAGGGAAAGACCCACCTTAGAGCAGATCATCTTTTATGACTCACTACTAGAGAAGCTCCATAAGGAATAGTGGATGAACTACTAGATGCATACCTATTTAATATTGAGATAGTACACTACAAGAAATAGGGGAGCATAGCAACGCTCCCGAATTGAAAAAAAGAATGAGGACCATCGCTTATGTGACGCTAGCGTCGCATAAGCGAGGATGCTGTTTTCGATTTTTTTTAAGGGAATACGTCGCATAAGCGATGCTTGTGTCACTTATATGACACTAAATCGCTGTGTCGCAAATAGCATCGCTACCTAGCAATGTTATTTGCGATGTGGAAAAATTGGATAGCGACACATATGCGTTGTCCTTTCCAAAGCGTCGCATAAGCGACGCTCTGGAATGTGAAAAAAAAAATTGAATTCTCCCGACACATTTGTGCCAAGATCTGGACGAGAGCAAGAGAACAAGAGAGAGAGAGAGAGAGAGAGAGAGAGAGAGAGAGAGAGAGAGAGATGCAAAGAGAAAGACCAGGTATGCGCACACACACACTTACACACACATACATATGCATACACACACATATACACACATAGACACACACACACACTCATACACATAGACACACACACACACATACAACACACACAAATACACACACATATACACACACATATACACACATAATGTTGCATACACACACATATACATGCATACACATACACATATACATGCACACACACATATATGCATACACACACATATGCATACATAATGCAGATGCAGACATACACATACATAATGCATACACATGCACACACATATAGAGATACACATACACACACATACACACATACACACAAATACACACACATACACACAAATACACACACATACACACACGCATATACACACACATACACACACATATATGCATACACACACATAGAGAGACATGCACACACATACACATACATGCATACATATGCATACATAATGCATATGCATATGCATACATACATACATACTTACATGCATACACACACATATGCATACATAATGCACATGCACACATACACATACATAATGCATATGCATACATAATGCACATGCATACATACACATACATACACATACATAATGCATACACACACATACACACGCACATGCATACATACATGCATACACATACACACATAGACACATACACACACATAGACACATACACACACATAAACAAATACACACTCATAGACACACACATACACATAGATGCGCACACAGATACACACATATACACACATAATGATGCATTCACACACATACACATGCATACACACATATAGATGCATACACACATACACACATAATGATGCATTCACACACATACACATGCATTCACACAGGGATACAGGTCTTAAATATGACCTTTCCCCCTAGTGTAGAGTACACATATTTAGGTAGTGTAGTTGTGCATGACAGCGAGATAATGCAGTGTCCTCTTGGCAATAAATGGTTAACATATTGCCATATGGGAATTGTCCCAAGTATTTCCTATAAAAAAGGGATTGAAACTGCTCTTCAGTTCCTAACATGCCTTCAAAATGTTTTGCATGAATTGCTTTTCCAAACAGGGTTCAGTGTTGGCTTGAAAGACATGTACTTAACAGATGAAATTAGAACATATAAAAAACTTCTTGAAGAAGTTCATATTGTTGTAGATGATGGCAGATTGTCTTCTCAGAGAGTTCTCACTTTGGAAAGGGAGATCCGATTAGTCCTGTCAGGAAAAGAGGAACTCATTCCAAGAACTTTTATCAATCCATGTCATAGTGATATCCTTGACTATGGTTACCAAGAAAATTTTCTTAGCTTAGTTGAAGAAATCAGTGCTAGAAGATCAGCAATTTGTGAACTTCAACGTGTTCTTGGGGAAATACCAACCGTTGTTGAGAGGCATAGTTGTCCATCCAATTCCATGATGGCAAGGATAAGGATTGGAAGCAAAGGATCATTGTCAAACTTGATACAACAGTGTGCATGCTTAGGTTTGCAGTCTGTAAATGGAGAGGAGTTGGTTCTTTTGTGACTTTCATGATGGTTTGGCAATAATTCATTCTTGCTTTTTAGATGGTTTAACCTCCAAAGAATTCCTTTATCATTTAGTGTCTTCCCGAAAACTTGGAAAAGGGTATGGAGCTGAGGGGCCTAGAGAAATTTATCAAAAATGTATGTATGGGTTAAGGGAAGTGTATTTAGCATATGATGGTTCTGTTCGGACACGAATAGACAATCATGTAATACAATTCAATTATGAAGTTTTGGATAATATCGAAGAGGCAGACTGGAAATCAAAGGATCCGTAGAGTCCTTGCCTTGGTTCAGAGTCTGTTGGTGTACTGGCCATGACATCATTGATTGAACCAGCTTATAGTTATGCATTTCCCTAGTTTGCACCAACAAAGAGTAATCCCATTGAATTGCTAAAGGTAATCTTTGACAATTATGATCTCTTCTTATAGTTTTGATTTTAATGTAATGTTGTTAAAACATAATTGGTTTTTGAGGTAAGACAAAACAAAGAAAACTCTGGGAAGTTTGATCATCATGATTTGTTTTCCCTTCTCATTTTCTAGGAGACTCTTCTAAGATGCTCCAGCACATCTTTGAAAGGCATAAATCACAAATCCATTCTTGCCATTTCTTTGAACACAATAAAGAGGAAAACTGATCCAGCTAGGGTAGCATTGCAGATTCAGAGACATCTTCACTGTTTCACACTTGGAATGTTACCAATTAAGACCATTATAGAGTTACGTACCATCATCAAAATGTTTGTTACTTCATAAAATACTATTTTAAACTTGAAGAAATCATGCAATTTTATTGCAACACATACACATACACACACACATATACACACACACACAAACATACACGCATAGAAACATACACGCATAGAAACATACACACATAATGACGCATACACACATATACACATGCATACACACACATATGCATACGTACATGCATACACATACACACATAGACACATAGACACATACACACACACAAAAAAAAAGTTCAGTTTCTCCCAGCACATTTGTGCCGGGATTAACATGCGAGAGAAAGAAGAGAATGAGAGAGAGAGAGAGCGAGAGAGAGAAGGCTGAGATTTCTGAATTATTGGATTTATGTCATCAGTTAATATCTACCCAAGGAGGCCAAGCTTTACTGAAATTATCTCAGGGTGGCATCCTTTCAAGCCATTTGATTTTGGAAAATCATTTTTGGCTGCTAAAACATGAAATTCAGATGTTAAATATGTATTGTGACTCTCCTGCTCCCAGGCCTACAATAATTAAGGCACCGGGTATAAAAGCTCCTTTGTGGACAGGGATACAGGTCTTAAATATGACCTTTCCCCCTAGTGTAGAGTACACATATTTAAACAGTGTAGTTATACATGATAGCGAGATAATGCAGTGTCCTGTTGGCAATAAATGGTTAACTGATTGCCATACAGGAATTGTCCCAAGTCTTGGCTATCAAAAAGGGACTGAAACTACTCTTTAGTTCCTAACATGCCTTCAAAATGTTCTGCATGAAGGGCTTTTCCAAACAGGGTTCAATGTTGGCTTGAAAGACATGTACTTAACAGATGAAATCAGAACATATAAAAAACTTCTTGAAGAAGTTCATATTGCTTAAAAAATATATAACAACAAAAACCCATTATTAGGTGCTTAAAAAAATAACTAACACTATCATAATAAATATAAACTTTTTTCTACCTGTTTGAATGTATGAAATGAAATTTTGTAGATACCAACAATAGTTCCTACGTAACCAAGTTTGCTATCTATAAGGTTCGTTTCTTTTGAGCTAGCACGTGATACTTGCTTGAAAGAAGCAACAATCCTAGAATCCTCTGTTTTACGTAAAGAATCAATGGCTTTGATTCTAATATGTTGTCCAAAAGCCCACATATTAGTGAACATTCAAGCCTACAACCATCAACATCTTCTCCTTTGTCCCCTCACATGGACCCACGTTGTAAACCCACAACCAGTCTACTGACACTCAACGAGATTCTCATGAAAAGAGATATAAGCTTATCTGTGTGCACATGATTTAACTCAAATAGGATTTTCTCCTGTGAATAATTCACATAATTCGTTGCTAATGCTCCCTTGTATATGCTTTCTGTCAATGGTGCACACTGACATCTCACCCATACGTGTGCCTACATGTAAACAAAACCTCATTGACCTAATGAAATATCAGAGATTATTAAATCTAAGCAAAGAACCTGAGCTAGAAACTGTGTCTTTTGCTTCCCATCAGTCTAGGCATATGGATTGATGTTCATCTCTCCATAGCTATCTGCCTCAAAAATACCATGCAAATTTTTATCAATGTAATTAAACAAAAATAGTGGGATCCTTGGTTGGACATTCTTTACATAGCTGATATTAGAAGCTCGAAGGCCTCAACATGCACAAAAGCTAATGATCAAGCTAGTGTTCATGCATAAGGACGTCCGTAAAATAAAACCAAGCCCAGGATTCCAAGTAAGCTTTAGATTCAGCATTCTTCTCTGCGTTTGCATGAAAGCCATACCAAAAACATGCACACACATGAACATGCAGTAATATGTGGAGGGAGGGAGGGAGAAAGAGAGAGGGAGAGAGAGAGAGAGAGAGAGAGAGAGAGAGAGAGAGAGAGAGAGAGAGAGAGAGAGAGAGAAATAAGGGCACAGAAGGAGATGGTTTCCATATGACCAAGACGTGGAAAAACATACTATCGAAAGCACAGTGGAATCTCAAAATGAGAAATCCAAACCATGATATGATGCATTATGGTTTAAATGGAGAGACGTATATCTGTGATAGAAAGTAAGAGGATAGATAAAGTATAGCAAAGAGAAGCTATGTGATGCATTCATTGTAAGTCACATGGTCACAACCAAAAATCACAGTAGCAAGCTGCTCCGCCAGAAGGTTCAAGAATGGGAGCGGTGATGAAGGAGGACGGCTAGCCCCAGAGGAAGGAGAATGAAGGCCTTTGTATGTTTCAGTCTTACGTCCAGCTCCCATGACAGAAGCACTCCGTTGGCAATGAGACTTGTAAGAGTAATTTTAAAGTTTGTTGGAAAACATTAATTACAAATTTATGTAATGAGATCATATGCTACATGTGTATGAATCACAATAATACTTTCACAATAACATTTTTTAAGAATGAAGGCATTATGTGGCTACTGTTCATGCATAAGGACGTCCGTAAAATAAAACCAAGCCTAGGATTCCAAGTAAGCTTTAGATTCAACATTCTTCTTTGTGTGTATATGTATGTATGTGCATGTGTATGTGTGTGTATATGTATGTATGTGCATGTGCATGTGTAAGTGTATATGTGTGTATGAGTATGTGCATGTGCATGTGTATATGTGTGTATATGTATGTGCATGTATATGTGTAACTCTATGTGTATATGTGTGTATGTGCATGCATATGTGTATATGTAGATATGCGCATGTGTGTGTGCATGTGTATATGTGTGTGTACGTATGTGCATATATATGTGTATATATGTGCATAATGTATGTATATGCATGTGTATATGTATGAAACATGCATGTGTATGTGGATGCATTTCCATTTTCATTCATGTGCATGCATGTGGATGTGCATATACATGTATTTGCGTATATGTTGATGTGTGTGTGTGTATATATATATATATATATATATATATATATATATATATATATATATATATATATATATATATATATATATATATATATATATATATATATATATATATATATATATATATATATATATATATGCAGTAATGCATGCATGTCAGTATTTTTGTGTGGTTGTAGAAATGTTTCTGCATATGCATGTGTATATGTGTGTATGTGCACATGTATCTGTGTGTATATATGTGTGTGTATGTGCATGTGTATATGTGTATATGTGTGAAAGTGCATCTTCATCATGTATAAGTGTATAAGTGCTTCTTGAATAACCTGCAATAAAGAGAGAGAGAGAGAGAGAGAGAGAGAGAATTCAAAGAGAGAAAGATGTAGAAAGAGAGGAACAGAGACAGAGGGAGACAATAAGAGAGAGCTTATGCAAAATAAAAATTCTGCATATACTTGCTTCAGCTCGTAAGCGCAACACAATTGGGAACGTTGGAGAGCTCTTCGATCAGATGCGTGAAATCGCCGATCGAAGAGTCTCCAACGTTTTAATTTTTTTTCATGAACAGACTGTCGTGTAAGTGATGCTACACGTAGAGTTGGCATCGCATAAGCGACATGTCTTAGCGTTGCTTATGCGACGCCAAAAAGCGTCGCTTACGCGACATAAAAAAGATCGCTTATGCGATGCTTTTAAAAGCCATCGTGTTAGCAAAAAACGTCGTTTGACTCATCGTTTAATTGACGGTCCGCGCGCGATGCTCATTACGATTCATTTTACAATTTTATAGCGATGAAGTTGTGTCACCTTAACTGTCGTTATACACCCGTATTCCTTGTAGTGGTACCCAAATGGGCCAAATCTATTGTCCCTATTCTCATACTTGGACACAAGAATTCGAAGATTAGGATCAAAGGAGGAGAGATTACCAAATCTCAAGATACCAGATAATAGTAGAATACAAGAATTGGTTGCAATTAGCACATGTAGGTGCATTGAAGCAACATCGTTCAAAACATCGTACATTGTAGACTCTGCACAAACTAGGAGTGTATTGGCCTTCCATGGAAGCAGATGTCTATAGGCTATGTAAAGAATGCCCTATTTGTTGTGAAAGACCACCTATGGAACATGCCATGTTGTATCGTGTGTCTCTTCCACCAGAATGGAGTGAACCAAGGGCAACATACTTGAGGAGAAAAAGTTCCCTCAAGGAATTGTTGAAGAATCACTCACGAATTTGACATACAAACAGACATAAAGATAAACAAAGATAAAGAGAAGTAGAATCAAAGTATTCAAAAAATCAAAGCCTTGGTAAAGGAACAAATTCACGACTGTAATGTACAGCGTAGAAACTTCCAGAATTAGAGTTTGTTACACCGGATCAAAATTGTATATAAAGAGAGATGAGAACAGAAAAAGAAGGCGAGTATGAGTATGCGCGAGAAGAGCGCGTAGTGTGAATAGAGCGCATATAGAAATCAAGAATAGGTCTAGAAAACGCCAGAGATTGCGTATGTAAAGATGAATAACAGAAACTGAAATGTCAGGTATTCATCTAAGAGAGATGGTAAGAAGAAACTACTCAGTATAGGAGAGTTTCCATAGCTTGAGCAAGAAGAGGCCAAGCTAGTTTTGTACACATCTTCTCTAATAGAAAACACATGTTCATGTGGAAGTTTGAGCGCATTCTTCGTATGTGAAGGAATCTGAGTATTTACATGTTACGATATAAAGTCAGTTAACAGTTATTGTTATTTCAGTAAACATGTTTTTCTGGTACTTTCTCAGTAAACGTATTTTTCGGTCAGTTACAGTTTTCTCAGTAAACCTGTTTTCCGGTAGAACAACAAAGTATATCTCATAGAATAAATCAAAGTTTTGTATGAGAGATAGCTTATCTTGTAGCTAGACATCTCTACTATCAGTTCATCAAAGATTTCAGTGAAATGGATATGTACACACAGTACAAAGTCTGAGCGGAAAGAGGCACTTAGAACTGGTTAAGTTTTTCCTTAAACTTCAGAAAGAGTTCATTCAGTGAAGGAGGTTCACGCATCATTTCTTTACTTCATGTATGTTCACTTGAAGTAATTACAAACAGAATCGCAGTTGGTTCCGGTAAGATTCCGGTATAATTACAGTGACATTCCGGTGACAGTTCGATGAAGTTCCAGTAGAATTTTTAGTAAATTCAAAATGCAGTCTTATATGTTTGAGTGACAGTAACTTTGCTAAGCTACTGCTGATTACAGACGTGTTCTAATATCACTCTAGCTTAGCCAACTTCGTTGGGACGGCGAATTCCGCAGGCTTGACAAGGTTTGAGTCTTTACCGCGTCATCAACAAGTAGTATCAGAGCAAGAAAGATTCTGAAGAGCAGAAAGATTCTCAAAGAGCAAACGGAAGTAAAGACACAAGAGAATTCAAAAAACTTTCATAAAGAAAGGTGAATGCTGAGGAGATCAACAGCAAACGGTATCAAGAAGTATTTCGAAGTCATTTTCAAGGTAAAGGTTTACAAAAGGTAAAGTTCTTTAACGATACACTCACCAGAAGAAACAGAAACAAGAAGATTATGGCAGATCATGTTTCAACTGACAAATTGGACAGAGATAATTATCCCGCATGGGTAATGCGCATGGAAGCCTTACTTATGAGTAAGGACTTAATGATGTATGTGATCGGAGAAGAAAAGAAGCTGACCTTTGAAGACAGTAGACAACCAAAGGAAGAAGAATTAGAAGCCTTGAAGCTGTGGCAGAAGAAAGATGCAATGGCAAGAGCTTACATTTATAATACCATTACAGACCATCTACTACCGCACATTAGAGGTCTAGAGAAAGCAGAGGACATATGGAGTGCGTTGGAAGATCACAACATTCAAAAAGAAGTCAAATCAAAGCATTAGTGACTACGTTACTAAGATGAAGGATCTAGCAGATAGTCTTGGATCCATAAATGAAGATGTCAAAGATCACAGATTGATAGCGCAAGTGCTCATAGGTTTGAGAGGAGATGAAAGGTGGAAACCTTTCGTACTCTCAACTAAACTTTCTTTAAATCATTTTGTACCAGATTTAAATCAGTTGCTTGGTTTGATGCTCACATATGAGCAAGAGCTGAAAGGAGATGGAGATAAAGGACAAAGCTCTGCAATGTACATAAAGAACAAGAAGAAAGGAGATAAAGGTAATTCAAAAGATGAAGAAGAGTCGAGTTCTTAGGCTTATTATGCAAGAGGTAAAGGCACCGGCAGAGGAAGAGCAAGAGGTTTTGGAAGAGGAAGAGGTAGTCAGAATATCAACAAGACGGCTTGCTGGATTTGTGGATTAAGTAATTATCTGGCTCATGATTGCTGGCATAATCAACAAGGATCAAATCAAAATCAGAACAGTAATAGCAGAGGCAGAAGCGAAAGATATCATAGTAATTTTCAAAGAGGTAGACAGAATCAAAGAGGAGGCTATGGTAGAGGTGGAGCAAGAAGTTGGGGACAAAATCAATCCTACAACACCACCTACAACAACTATGCAAATGACACAGAAAATGAAATTCATACATCATTGATGATGAACTCAATCGACACATCAGATAACGAAGATTTAAAGGTATTTTACATTGATTCTGGATGTTCTAATCATTTGTCAGGAAATATAGAACTGATGTCAGAATTGGAAAAGGGTAGTTCTAGTCATAGTGTTCAAACAGGTGACAATACGGGACATAGTGTACATTCAATTGGAAAAGTGAAATGTAAGAGTGGAGCAGATTTGCTAACCAATGTTTTGTATGTTCCGACAATACCAAAAATTTGATTAGTGTGGGACAGATAGTTGAGAAAGGTTTTCAGGTCAAATTTACAAATGAAGGAGTATTTCTAGAAGATCCCGAGAATGGATATAATCAGATCGTCTCTGATAAGAAAGAAGGTAGACTTTTTACTTTAAGAGTACAAGGGAACATTGGTCAAGTGTTGCTCACACATGGTGAAAATGTGATTACAGAACTTGATGTCTGGCATAAGAGATGAGGTCATTTTAATGAAAGAGGAATAAAAGCTATGATTTCAAATGAGTTAGTATTGGGATTACGGAATGTACAGAACCAACATATGATTCATAAGTGCGAAGCATGTTAGATGAGAAAAGCCCACAGGTTACCGTTCCAGAAGAAAGGATTCAAACATGATGGAGTACTTGAACTCCTTCATACAGATGTATGGGTTCCAACAAAAGAAGGATCAATCAGTGGGTCAAGGTATTATGTTTTATTCATTGATGATGCTACAAGATGGATAACGTTATATGTTTTGAAGGAAAGATCAGAAGTATTTGAAACATTCAAGCATTTTCATGCATATGCTGAAAGACTCACAGGTCGAAAGCTTAAGAGACTGAGGTCTGATGGAGGGGGAGAATACTTCTCCTGAGAGTTCAATGATTATCTTTGGAATGCAGGTATTAAGAGAGAAATAACCTGCAGGTATACACCACAACAAAATGGTGTAGCAGAAAGAAGGAACCGAACTCTAGTTGAGTTTGCACGAGCTATGCTAAAAGAAAAGGATTTTCCAAATTATCTTTGGGCTGAAGCTGTAAATACAGCTACATACTTGGTAAACAGATTACCGTGTAGAGCTTTAAATGGAATGACCCCTTATGAAGCCTGGTGGGGAAATAAACCAACACTTGATCATTGCAAAGTGTTTGGATCAGTAGCTTATGCTTATGTACCATCACAACTCAGACATAAGCTTGAACCAAAAGCAGAGAAATATGTGTTCGTCGGATATGATGAAAAGCAGATGGGTTACAGGTTATGGAGTCCTCTAACAAAACAGTTTACTGTTTCCAGAGATGTTACATTTGATGAATAGAAAAGCTAGTATGCATATCAAAGTCATACAATGGAAGAATTTGAAGAAGAGGTAAGAAGAAAATCAATTGTGCAGGTGAATAGAGATGAAGACTTTATGCAAGCAAGTACGTCCAGAAATGGAGTAACAAGAAGGAATGAAGAAATTCCTATATTTGATGAAGAAGTGTATTCAGACACTTATGAAGAATGTGAACCAAGAAGGTCAAGCAGGACTAGAGGACAACCAGAAAGGTATTCTTATGATACTTCGTACATAACTCAGAAAAATTATGCATATATGGTCAAAGATGATGAAGAACCTCAGAACTATGATGAAGCTAAAGGCAAGAAGCAATGGGAAGAAGCAATGGAAGAAGAGTTCAGTGCACTGGAGGAGAACAAGACCTGGGAACTTGTTCCTAAACCAAATGGTAAGAAAGTAATTGGAAATAAATGGGTTTTCAAAGTCAAGAAACTTGCAGATGGAAGGATAGCAAGATACAAAGCTAGACTATTTGTCAAGGGCTATGCTCAGACGCATGGCATAGATTATGAGGAGACGTTTAGTCTAGTGGCAAGGATGTCAACCATAAGGACAGTGATTGCTATAGCAGCATCAAAAGGATGGAAGCTAAGTCAGCTAGACATAAAGAATGCATTTCTCAATGGATATATATCAGATGAAGTCTACATGGAACAACCTGAAGGGTTTGTAAGTTCCAGATACCCAAATTTTGTTTGTAGATTAAGAAAAGCACTTTATGGGTTGAAACAAGCTCCAAGAGCTTGGAATTACAGACTTGTGAAATATCTCAATGAACTTGGATACCAAAGTTTGAAGGCAGATGCAAGTCTACTCATCAAGAGAACAGAAGAAGGTATGATCTACATTTGTATTTATGTAGACGACATTATAATCACAGGTACCTCCGATGAAGGAATTAAAGAAGTAAAGAGATTGCTTGAAAAGGAATTTAAGATCAGTGATCTAGGAAAGTTATCATACTTTCGTGGAATGGAAATCACATACACAGATCATGGTGTATATGTTTCGCAAGAAAGATATCTCCTAAACTTACTGAAGAAGTTTAATATGGAGAATTGTAGGGAAGTTTCAACACCGCTTGAAGTAAATCATAAACTCAGTAAATATGATGGAGCAGAGTTTAAAGATATGAGAAAGTATCAGTCGTTAGTGGGAAGTCTAATTTATGCTACACTAACAAGACCGGATCTTAGTTATGCAGTGGGAGTTCTCACAGTTCATGCATTGTCTGAAGGATGAACATTGGGTTGCAGGAGAGAGAGTTCTTAGATATATCAAAAGAACTATAAAGGAGGGATTATATTATCCTTTTACGTCAGATATAAAGTTGAGAGCATTCAGTGACTCAGCTTGGGCAGGCAGTCAAGATGACAGAAGATCAACGCATGGGTATATGATATACCTAGGAGATAAGCTAGTGAGCTGGTGTTCAAAGAAACAACACACAGTGGCTCTATCTTCAACAAAAGCCGAATATAAAGGACTTGTAGAAGCAGCCAAAGAAGTGATATGGATGTAGACCTTGTTCAAAAGCATAGGTATTGATCAAGGTATACCTATCATACATGGAGACAATATGAGCTCGCTGTATCTTGCAGCAAATCCAGTATTTCATGCAAGAACAAAGCACATAGAGATTCAGTATCATTTCGTGAGGGAAAAGAGAAGGCGAGTATGAGTATGTGTGAGAAGAGCACGTAGTGCGAATAGAGCGCATATAGAGATCAAGAATAGGTCTAGAAGACGCCAGAGATTGCATATGTAAAGATGAATAGCAGAAACTTGAAATGTCAAGTATTCATCTGAGAGAGATGGTAAGAAGAAACTACTCAGTATAGGAGAGTTTCCATAGCTTGAGCAAGAAGAGGCCAAGCTAGTTTTGTACACATCTAACACATGTTCATGTGGAAGTTTGCGCGCATTCTTCGTATGTGAAGGAATTTGAGTATTTTCATGTTACGGTATAAAGTCAGTTAACAATTACCGTTATTTTAGTAAACGTGTTTTTCTGGTACTTTCTCAGTAAACATATTTTTTGGTCAGTTACAGTTTTCTCAGTAAACGTGTTTTCTGGTAGAACAACGAAGTATATCCCGCAGAATAAATTAAAGTTTTGTATGAGAGATAGCTTATCTTTTAGCTAGACATCTCTACTATCAGTTCATCAAAGATTTCAGTGAAATGGATATGTACACACAGTACAAAGTCTGACCGGAAAGAGGCACTCAGAACTGGTGAAGTTTTTCCTTAAACTTCAGAAAGAGTTCATTCAGTGAAGGAGGTTCACGCATCATTTCTCTACTTCATGTATATTCACTTGAAGTAATTACAAACAGAATCGCAGTTGATTCTGGTAAGATTCCGCTATAATTACGGTGACAGTCCGGTGACAGTTCGGTGAAGTTCTAGTGGAATTTTCAGTAAATTCAAAACGCAGTCTTATATGTTTGAGTGATAGTAACTTTGCTAAGCTACTGCTGATTATAGAGGTGTTCTAATATCACTCTAGCTTAGCCAACTTTGTTGGCGCGGTGAATTTCGCAGGCTTGAAAAGGTTTGAGTCTTTGCCACATCATCAACAGCAATGACTTTAGCAAGACGACAAAGTCTAGAGTAGGAAGCTCAAGACTATGCACTCATTGGTGATAAGCTATATAAACAAGGAAGAGATGGATACCTAAGATAGTTTGTTCATGAGAGTGAGTATTTAAACACATTAGAGACTACACACCAAGGTGTTGTAGGAGGTCATTTTTGCCCCGATAGAGTAATCAAAGCCATATTATTCACAAGGTTATGGTGGCCCACTCTTCACATGGATGCACATACCTATGTTAAGAGATGTGATGTGTGCCGAAGAACTCAATTTCCTACTCGTAGAGATGAAATGCCACTGAAACCCATGCTGGGAGAACATGCATTCTCTAAGTGGGGTATAGACTTTGTAGGACCCATTAACCCCCCTGCAAAAGGTACTCATCTTGAATATATAATAGTGGTGATAGATTATCTTCCCAAATGGGTAGAGGCTAAGGCTACTAAAAAGAATGATGCACACACAACTATAAAATTCTTATTTGAAAATGTCTTTACGAGATATGGATTTCCAATAGAGTTGGTGAGCGACAGAGGGACGCATTCTCTAAACCAATTCATTGAGTATTTGTAATAGGATTTTATGGTGATTCACAAGAAATCCACACCATATCATCCTCAGGCCAATGGTGAGGCAAAAAGTACTAACAAGATCCTTTGTAATGTACTGGCAAAACTTGTGAACAACAAAGGTTTGGATTGGGACAAACAATTATATCATGTTGTTTGGGCATATCGAGTGGCCTACAAGACCTTACTCAATGCAACTCCCTTTTAGATGGTTTTTGGTCAAAACATTGCTCCCTTTGGACTTTTTGATACCCACCCTTAAGGTTGCACAAGAACATTAGTGGAACGGCCATGAATTATCATCAAGGATAATGGACATGCAATGATTAGGAGAAACCAGGCTTAAAGCAGGAATAGGGATATCTACAACAAAGAAGCGAAACAAATCCTATTTCCATGCACATGTGAAAGATAAAGGCTCAAAAGAAGGTAACTTAGTCCTCGTGTATATGCTGAAACAACATGCACAAAAGCTAGAGAAATGTGGATATGGACCTATGATTATTAACAAATTGGCGACAAGTGGAGCCATACAATTAGCCACTCTAGAAGGAGAGGTAATACCTAATTACATTAGTGGCTGCCAAGTCAAGCTTTATCAGGAACCTCTTACTGAGGATATGCTTAGATGACTCATGTTGGCAAAGAAGCATAAGGAGGACAAAAAGAGAATATGCAAGAAAGCTCAAGCAAAAGCTCTAGAATGCATTAAATGCATGAAATTAAGAAGAAAAGGACTAGGGAGAGAGCATCATAACCATTTTGAAGAAACATTCAGATGCCCCATGGCCATATGTCAAGAAAAATCAACTTCTCACCCTAGAATAGTGGATAGGAGACCATTCGTTAGAGTCATGCTAGAACAAGGCAACACCCACCATGCCCTTAGGGCTTTAGTTGATTTAGGTGCTGCGACTAGTGGGATTAGGTGGTCCCACTATAAGAACTCAGGAATAGAAATGCGGCCAATTGAGGCATACCTCATAGGGCTAGGAGGCATGGAAACCCCTTGCATAGATGAGTTCGACCTTCCTATCTTCATACATGAAGCGTTCATGATTTTGAAACTCCTAGTGTGCCATGACGATGACCTAATAGAATTGTTAATCCTCACCCAATATTGGTTATACGATCACACAATGGACCTAAATCTTAGACAAGGCTCCCTATAGCTCAAGACCTTAGACCAGTAATGAGTGATACCGCTTGACCTCCCAAACAATACCCCCCCTGAGGTGTGTAACCCCAAACCAAATGAAATGACTACGACGGAGTACATAAAGATTTTTGGACAGATCCGTCAGATAAGTCTACTCCATCCAACGTCAAGCAATGTGGGCTTGGTAATGGATAGTTGCCACTCATGAGGACGTCAAGAGATCTTCCCCTAGTCTTCCTTTGAACAAGAAGACGATTACATCAGTAGTTAGGTGGGTTACATCAATAGAAAAATGGGCGCTATAGTCTCTGGTGGCCCATCCTCCACACTTCTCGTGGCCCAGCCTAGATCTCTGGTATAGAATGCCTCACTTCTTGATGGGTAGGTAATGCAAGTGTTGGACCTCCCTTATTTTCCAAAGTAGAGTGTCAACCTGACCTCTCAACCTCAACCGCCAAGAAGTCAGCCATGACTTAAGAATCCAAAGTGAGGACTATACCAGACGATCGAAAGGTGGAAGCATTATCAGCAGATCAAAGCAAGTGGCACAAAGCAAGTATGGGTGCCAAAGCAACAAAAAGTATCAACACTCTCCAACCACGTAGACCACGACAAGAAGAATTCAAGGCCAAATCAGAGTTAGCATCCAACCTACCCTCGACCTTCTTTTCCATCGACAATAACCAAACAAAGTTGGATCGCCAAGAAATACTTGACAAACCAACCCACACCCATACAGATTTGGGTACCCAAGAGTTATCTTTTAGCTCAAAACCTAAACCATGTAATATAGACCCCTTCACCATCACCCCACCCATCGCCACCACCTCTACCAGAATCATCTTTTGCCCATCAATCATAAACCCCAACCCACTTATCAACTCTTAGGAAATGGATGCCAAAATGCATCTAGAAGCCCTCCCACAATCCTTTGTACAACATAACACCTCCCTTGACTAAACATTACCCTTGTAATAATTCACTCACGACTAAACCTTGTACAAATTCACCCACACTTAACCACTATCACTTGTAATAAAATCTCATCACAAGCCACGTTCGCATTATCTAAAGCATGTAGGTGTCTAGTGACTTGCATTAGTTAATGAAAAACCACTGCATAAACCACCTCATGACACTTGGCTACACAGGTTACCAATCGGTTATGGAAAGGGATTGCGGTCTCACTTTATTGGGATCATAACCAATTCCCATACTAATGTCTTATTCTTTTGTAGTAGATCATCTACACACTCATTTCAATCATCATGCAAGCTGAAGGAACTTCAGAGGCTAGGCCCAGCATGCTGGTAGTCAATTTTGGTAATTTGTTAGTTGAGTCTTACCCTACATCGCAACCGCCATAATTTCAAGGTTTCATGGGATCGATGCCCATCGATGATCCTCCTCTAGGATGCACCGAATAAGAACACAACAATTCACATTGGTTCCAAGGACAAGAAGGACCCCTGGCATACATGAATTACATCTATGATGCAACACTTTGCTTTAGTGGAGACATTTGGGAGAGATATCAGTTCCTCTCCCGAGAATTTGAAATTCAGAGGAATTACGACCCATTTGGGCTAGGGCTATTTTCCCAGAGTATTTTAGCTCCTTCCCAAAACCTGATTTATATCGATGCTTCTATTTAGTGACAACTCTTGAACCCCCTGAGAGGAAGGAATGACTAGGAAGTTTCATCTTGCCCTCGCTTTTTAATGATTCCCCTTATAGGAAATTGTATCTCATCAAGGATCTCATCTGTGCTGCACTTAAGATCCATGGCACACACACCCCAACGGAACAAGAAAGGCTCATCCTAGAGCCTATGAAAGTGGTGATGTTTTGAAACGGACTGATACCTCAACCATCACACGAGAATTATCAAAACCCTTACGTATTTGTATGCAACATTTTGCTTTCCCCGCTCATGACCATTTCATTATCCCACAAAAGCGCATTTGGATTGTATTTAGCAAATAGAGGATCTCAGACAATAGACCTTGCTAGCTGGATTCAAGATTAAATGATTATTGATGATGAAGAAGCCGATGATGAAGCAAGTCAAACTAGTCTTGACTAGCTAGAAGATGACCAACAAGAATAGCAACAATAGCAAATTGAAGCTCAAGGAGATATGAGTACCCACAAAGAGGACACATTTGAAGTTGCCGTCTATACATTGGCCATTCGGAAACTATATCATAGTATGGAAGCCATGTGGGTGCACCGATAGTTATCAAAAGATGTGATTCAATAAATACTACAACAAGAACTTGCTAGTAGAGGATTTGAAGACTCCTTCATTCAGGGCTTTAATGAACCAGTCAAGTTAGTGGGAATTGTCAAGGCACTTCATTTTTTGAAGACGAAAACAAACCAGACTAATACATCCCTGTGCCCACTAATGCCCAGTCCTCCCGACATCTAGAAGAAGTAGGACTTATATCAGACCCCCACCCGAATCGCCTACTATAGAAGCTCCATCAACCAGCAACGTCCTTGCAAGCAAGTACCATCCAAATCATCTCCACTTCCACCAAAACTCTTCCTTCTCCTGTACATCCAACTCCCCCTATACAGGCCAATTGAACCGCACCACTAGTGGAAAATCTATTAATGATCATGGGTCCATATCCTCTTTTTTCGAATTTACGGGCATGCTACTTTGGTATATAAACCAGCACTAGATCTCCTTCTTTCAATCCTTTATCTTTGATGTGTGCGTCAAAGTATGCCTTTCGTCTTTTCTTTGTAGCATAGGTGCGTGCAGCTGCCCATAGCCTTGTCTCACCTAAGCGTTCTAGATCAAAGATCCTAGAGGACCTCTCATGTCCATTCCACTCCTATTCTTGTGCTACTTTCAAGGCTAGGATTAGGAAGTCCAATGGTAACACATCATTCTGGCCAAAAACCATCTGAAAAGGGGTGGCATTGAGTACCATTTTGTAGGCAACTCGGTAAGCCCAAACAACATGATGAAGTTGTTTGTCCCAATCAGAGCGTTTATTATTTACCAGTTTAGTCAAGACATTACATAGGATCGTGTTTGTGCTCTGAGCTTGTCTGTTAGCTTGGGGATGATAGGGGGTAGACTTCTTACGTATCACCAATAATTCTTGGAGAAGATTTTCAATGACTTCATTCAAGAAGTGTGTGGCTCTATCACTCACTAACTCTATTGGTAGTCCATATCTCGTGAACACATTCTTGAATAAGAACTAATTCATCGTTTGAGCATCATCTTTGATGTGGTTTTTACTTACTAACCATTTTTTAAGGTAATCGATGGCTAGAATCATGTACTCTGCATGAGAGTTTCTAGCTGGGGGGTTAATGGGACCTACAAAGTCTATACCCCACTTTGAGAATGCACGTCCTCCCATCATTGGACTCAAAAGCATCTCATCTTTTCTGATTGGGTATTGCGCGTGTTTGTATGTGTCACATCTCTTCACATAGGTATGTGCATCCATATGAAGAGTGGGCCACCAAAGTCCTAAGAATAGAATGGTCTTAATTATCCGTCAAGACCAAAGTGTCCACCTGCAACGCCATTGTGTGGAGTTTTTAACACTTTCAAATAGTCTAATTCATGAATGCACAATCTTAAGTATCCATCGTTACCTCTACGATATAGGTTGTCCCCAACTACTACATCGTCTTGAGTCTCTTGCTCCATGCTTTGGTTTCTTTCTAAATTAGCCTCATTGGGTAGGTTCCAATCCATAAATTGTACCTATGGATCACTCCATTCTAGAATTAATGACACATGATAAAGGGTGGCATGCTCCACTCGGGGTCGCTCCTAGCACACTGGACAATTCTTAATCCATTCATGTATTTATTTGTCCATGCTAGGCCAATACACTCCTAAAGTTTTCAGATTATGCAATGTTTGATGTTTAGAATAGTGATTTCCTAGGAATCCTTCATGGGCTTATTGTATTGCAACCCACTACTATGTTCATGGTCCTCCACACAACAAACTAATACACCCTCTGTATCTTGTTTGTACATACTTCTTGCCAATATTTTATAGTTTTGTGATTTTACAACTTCTTCTTTATTTGTTCTCACATTCTTATTTGCTAGTCCAAAGGTTAGGACATGTACCAACTTATTTGCCCATCTAGGAACAACTTCTAAATTGAATAGATAAGCATGAGGTAGTTCATCAGACACTCCTTGTGGTGACTCTCCTAAAGTAATGTGAGAAAGGTGATGTACGCTGAGGTGGGTTCTACCTTTCCAAACAATGATTTCAAAGTCATATTCCATTAGTAAGAGGAACCATCTTACTAAGACTCCTGTATTGCAAGGTTTATTGACCAAGTACAATAAAGCTTGATGATCGGTGAGAAACTTGAATATATTGGCCAATAGATAGTGTCTAAACTTCTTCACGGCATATACCACACCTAAACCTTCTCTTTCTGTTGTTGTATAATCTAAGTCAATTGCATTGAGCTGGCTGCTAGCATATGCTATGGGCAAATCTAGATTTCCTTCACCTGTGGGTTGTGCCAACAAACATCCTATTGCATGATTGGATGCATTCACGTGGACATGCAATGGCTTACTCCAATGAGGAGTGGTTAGTATTGGTGGTGTGCACAAACATCTCTTCCGCTCATTGAGGGATTTTTTGTATTCATCGTTCCACTAAAAATTTTTCAGCAAACCATAAAGAGGTTTAGCTATGATTGCATACATGTGAATAAACATGTACTAATATCCACAATTGCCCATAAATGCTTGTAGCATACATAATTCACATGCATATGCATAGATACATGCACACACATAGACACATACACACACATAGACACATAGATTTAAACACACATACACAAACATACACACATAGACACACACACACACATACACACACATACACACACACATACACACATACACACATAATGCATATGCATATGCATACATACATACTTACATGCATACACACACGTACACACACATTTGACACACTCGCTATTCTCTACATTTGTTGAAGATCTGTCTTAGCTCAAGGATGTGGTATCTTCTTTCTTGGAATGAGCACATAAATCATCCACATATACTTATAAGCTCATTCGCAAGAACTCTTTGAAGACATGACACATGAGCCTTTGGAATGTTTCACATGCATTAGTGAGGCCAAATGCCATCACACGAAATGCAAAGATTCCCCACTCTATGGCAAAAGCCTTTTTGTGTTGATCTTATAGGGCTATGGCTACTTTGTTGTAACCTGAAAATCCATCAAGAAAGCTATAAACTTCCTTGCGTACAACATGTTCCAATAAATGTTCAGTGATTGGAAGCGGATCACTATCTCTAATCATAGCAGCATTAACTTTTTTTAAGGTTAATACACACTTGCAACTTTCCATTCTTCTTGGGACCACTATAATGGGGACACCCATTTAGTATGCTCAATCTCATAGATAAATCTAGCTTCAATCATCTGTCAATTCCTTCCTTTATTTTGGCTGCATAAGTATCACTATATGTGTAGGGCTTCTGTTTGGTGGGCTTGACTTCAGTAGTCATGGGGATCATATGAGAGCAAATGTTCGGATCTAATAGTGCCATGCAAAAATGTCCCTATATTCCCTTTATAAAGCTACAAGCTCTATTTCTCCCTTTGCACTTAGGTCTTCTTATATGTACGTACATCGCTCTTTGTTCTCTTCAATGGTTACAACAATCTTTTTGGTCTTTTCTTTATTATCATATGCTTCTCCTGTGATGGCCTCTCTCTTAGGCATTCATACCAAAATTTTTCAGTCTTCCGCTTCATATTTCTTGAAATTCTCTAGTACGTTGAACAATGATTCCTCCTCTTCTTGTTTCAACACTTTTCTCTTATTTTTCTTTTGACTACCTTCACTTCCTTCCTTTGAATTTATCGTCTTAATGCTTGTGAGAGGTTCTTCTTCTTTTTGGTTAAACACTCCTACATCTTCTAGATAGCGCTGCTTTGAGTCATATTAAGTATCCATCATAATGGACTCTGGATCATCCTCATTCTCTTCTTCTTTTAAGAAATCGCTAGGGTCACATTCTTCTAGTGGGGTCTGGCACATGAACACTGAAATATCATAACCCTCCTCATCACAATGAGGTGTCCATTGTTCTTCGTTGACAGCAATGTCCATGGTGGCTAAGACTTCTGCCCAACCATGAGGCTCGAACTCCTTATCTGGAAAGATCATAGGTGTGTAGGTTGGGTCTCTAACCCGCCTTTCTCCTCAAGAAGCTCCTTCTTCTCTCACCTTTAAGCATTTTTCCTCTTCCTCTGTAACTTTGCACATCCACAAGTGAGTATCTTCACACATCCAAGATGGATCAGAAGAACTTCCAGAATGCACAGAGATTGAATCTTCTCGTGCCTTGTGGATAGGATTCCACTGTAGGGGTGGTACATCTCTAAAGGTATAATCATTTAAATTTAATTTTTTTGTGACCCCTAAGTGCTCTAAGTACAAGGAGTTGGTCCACCAATCCTGCACTATTTGCAATTGTCGAAGGAAGCGTCTTCCTAGGATAGACATTATTTTTGCCAAAGTCACATATAGCAAAGGTGTGCTCAAACTGTACACCACAATTGGTTAGATTTATCCCTTCTAGCAATCCTAGAGGTCTTTCAATATGGCCATCAGCCATTTGAAGCTTCATTCTAGTTGGTCTCAATATGGTCTTGCCCCATTTCTTCCACAAGGAGGTGGTTGCAATTGCAATAGCTGCACGTGAATCTATGATCGCTTTGGTTGTGTAACCTTGGTATGTGATTGGAAGATAAGTATTACCTTCTTCACCTTCACTCATGTCATCTATTTTGTCTAGAGGTATCTTTGGTACTTTTTTCCTAGAGCCTACTTTTGACACATTGGAATCGAGTTTAGGAACTTGATTGGCCACATGTTTCCATCGCTCAGGTTTTACTTTGAGTAGCTCTTCTATGGTGAGATGGCACTGAACCTTAGTATTCTTCACGACATCAATGTTTCTTGGAACCACTGAGTCTTCATGTCTTACTAATACTTTGGGCACTCTAACCTGAAGAGTTTCAAATTCCCATGGGCCTGTGAATTGTGGCAACTCTTCTAAAGAATTAGATTCAAAAATCTAATCTTTCCTCTGCTGATTGCTCTACTTGATCTTGGTAAATAGATGGAATATCTTATGGAAACTAATCATGAAGATCACCAATCTCAAGATTAGGAGGGGGATTATCCTTCTCCTTGGCCCATTTCTCTTCTTGTATTTCTTGCAAGAACTCTTGAGAGTACTCTTGAATTGAAGGAGGTGCTCCCTCGTCCATGGAATCAGGGACATAAGCTTTTGTTGGTGGTGAGCTTTCTCTTTCAACAACTGGTTGAGCCTCTGGAGGTAAAGACGCCTACAACGCGTTTACCACCTACTCTAATCTATCTAGTATGCCTTGGAAATGCAAATCCTGTTTGAGAGAGCTTGTGTGATTGAACAATTGATTGGTCTCTAGCATAGCCTGAGCTAGCTCTACCACTTTGATGCACATTTTTGTTCTTTCAATCTCTAAATATGCTCTACGATAACTCTTGTGTAGGTTTTCAATTGTTGGTCCTTCTTGAAGTCGAGCCTCGTAGGCCTTGAACATCATGTCCAAGCCTTTTGGGGTTGGATATGCAAGAATAGACCCTGGTTGTGGTTTATTTACAATGGGTGGTGGAGTGCAGTGAGGTGTTGTGGATGGAGTTTCAGCATGCGAGGGACTTTGAGATGCAATGTCTTCTATTCTTTGTTTTTCGCTTCTTTCAGGCTTTCTTCTAGTTCCAATAACTTTTTATTCTACTTGAGATTGGCCTTCTCCTTGGTATCCTCCTATGTTCTTGGTTTCCTCTTCCTAGGCTCTCCTGATTCACTTGACTCTAATTGTTCAATTGGTTTATCTTGTTTTAATGCTTGTGCCCTAGTGATTGCTTGTGTAGGAGCCACATTAATGCGACTTGCTCTTGAATCCACAACTAAGCCTACCACATTAATTGGTGTGACCTTATGCGCACTAGAGGGTTTCCTTGGACAGTCTATGGGGAGATGTTCTTTGCCACACTCATGACAAAAGGCTTGTATTTTGATGTTTTGTCCTTGTCGCAGAGATGGTGGGTGGGGACATTCACTAATGAAATGGTCGCCCTGGCATCTAAAACATGGTTCTCTAGGGGCTTGTGGTCTTACTTCTCTTGCTTGGGGCCTAGGGTTAGGATTTGTATACATGATATTCGAATATTGTGGCTCACAATTTTGTTCCATAGGTGGTGCCTCGTATTGATATGAATAAGTCTCACTATGCTCAAGTGACTCTATGTAATAAGCTTGTGGAATATCTTCATAGGAGTAGTTAGAACTCTGAGCATGATGGTCATTTTCATAGACCACTAGGGTCACTAACACCAATGCTCTATTAAGGTTCTCTTTTGCCACTACATACTTAACTAGAATTACATTGGTAGTAGCTGGTTGTTGGTTTCCTAGGACATGTTGTGGCCTATATGGTGCCAAATATTGCTGTTGTGGTCTATAATATGGCTGTTGATATTGGTTCTCATACTTGCCTTGTGGGTAAGGTTGCTGATAATTTTGTCTAATAGCCTGCCTATTGTAGGGACACTCTTGAACTGTGTGGTTTGTGTATTTCCTCTCAGTAATGCAGTATGAAGCATTCCTTTCTCTTATGTTATGGTTTTGCATTGGGCATATGTTAACCATGTGGTCCCCTCCACAAGTATAACACTGATTCAATGAGGTGACCCTTGGTGTTTGTCTGTTTTGAAATCCTTGCTTCTTGGCAACTTGCTCAGCTATCTCATCTATTTTTGTGGAGATTCTTGAAGTATGACTAGTAGAACTATCAAAATCCTTATAGAGTTTGGAAAATTCTAACTCCTCACCCAAGTTATCTTCTATGTCAATGCACATCCACACACACTCTTCTATGGATCTAGGCTCTTTCAAGAACAAATGATCTTAACTTTGTGCTTAGTAAGCCATCTAAAAACAAAGCCACTTGTTTGGTTGGTGTGGGTAATTTTGAAATAGGGCATCTTTCTTTGTACTATCCAAACCTTCTTCCTGCTAGTCGCATTGTTACTTGGGGTGTCTACTTGAAGTTGTGGATCAAGGATGATGTATTATGCCTGATGCCACTCTTGGAAAATTCTACAATGAATTCATCTAGCAGTTAACCTATATGTCACCAGTTGCGACTGTTTAGTGGTTGAAACCAAGCTAAGGTAGTGCCCTTGAGAGTCAAACCAAATGCCTCGAACTGGGTGAACAAATCTTCAACTTGTTTAGCTCTTAACACTTGTTTGAACTTGGCCATATGATCATAAGAATCTTGTGACCCATCAAAGTAAGTTTTCATTGTCTTGACCACTTGAGAGGGTCGAAGGGTTCTTGGGTGCACTCAGGGTCTAGGCAATGGAAAATCATGTTCATCTCTTTGTTTCCTATGTGCTCTTTGTCTTTCTCTTTCAAATCTTTCATTTTCAAGTCCCGATCTATCTCTACCCATTGTGTGCGCATAACTGACCTGAAGTTTCTCTCTTGTTTGTTCTCATTGTGCTTTGTGAACTTGGGATGATCCGACACCTTGGGGGCCATGTGAAACATTAGAACTTGCTGGAGGGAGAATCAATTCACTCTTCCAACTTGTTTCTGAACTTAGTACGTAGGGATAACCTCTTAGTTGTTGTGCCCAAGACTTAGTTGTATGGTTTACACTAGCCTCAGAAGATCTACTCCTATCCTTGTCTAGGTGTCTTCCAAATCTCAAGTTCACAAGCTTTGTCTTCTAGTCCCAAAATTCCCTTTTGTATTGCTCAAAGTCCTTTGGAGTCCCCATGGTTTCCTAGTCTGACTTGAGGGTCAACTTCAAATTAGTCTACATGAGAATCAACGTCGTGTGGTATTCAAAACCAGCTTTCCAATGAGCTATAGAGCTCAAAAAATGGACTTTTGATAAAAACATTAGGTCAAATCAAGCTCTTGGAAATAGGACCCTTTGGAAAAATCACGATCTTGTATGAAAATTGAGATTTTGGGGGTCTAAAAATCACGATGTTGAGCTCTTATGAAAATTACAATTTTGAGGGACCATGAAAATCGCGATGCTCAGCAACCATAAAAGTCATGATTTTATGAAATCATTAAAATCGCGATGTTGAGTACTTATGAAAATTGCGATTCTCGAGACTTAGAAAATCATGATGTTGTGAGACAACTGCGATGCTTAGTCGAGCTTGAAAATGGTGTTTTTGAGACCTTGTGAAAATCGTGAAAATCGCAATTTTGTAGCTCTAAAAACCGTGTTATGAAAATGGTGATTTTGTACCTCAGTGAAAATCGTGAAAATCGTAATTTTGGATGAAAGTCGCGTTTTTAAAAATCACTATTTCGAGCCAATTGAAAATCGTGTTTTTCCCAAAATCGTGTTTTTGGCTGAAAATCGTGATATGTGAAAATCACGATTTCGAGCCAACTAAAAAATCGTGTTTTTCCCAAAATCATGTTTCTGGCTGAAAATCATGATTTGTGAAGATTGCGATTTTCAGCCAACTGAAAATCGTGTTTTTTTTTTTCTAAAACTCAAGTTTGCATGACATCTAGAGAATCCCATTTTTATGTGACTTAGGTGGGAACTAAAAATCGCATTTTTTGAAAAATTTCAATTTTATAAAAATTACGATTTTGAATCAGAATCACATTTTTTGGCGGGAAATTCAAATTTCTGAGTGCCAAGCAATGACAAGCTCCATATGTGTAGAAAATCATGAAAAAACACAAGCGCTTGCTCTTCCTTGCACTTCCTAACTCCTTTTTGCACAATAATGCATGAAAAATGGTATGAAAATGGTGAAAATGCACTAAAAAACAAGAAATTCCGATGAAGAAGATGGATGAAGATGGTGATGATGATGATGATGAAGATGAAGAAGAAAAATCAGAAAATGAACAAAAATGATAGTTTTTTTACCTTCCAACATCGCAAATCTACGATCTTACCATCACAATGCTCGTCCTCGAAGCTCTCTCCCCGACAACGGCACCAAAATTTGGTGTAACTCAAGCATAAGCACCACCTCCTTTACTTGTCAATCTGCAGAGACATGAGGTCTGGTATGAAGACCATGAGGGAGTGCAGGCACAAGTGCGTGAGTGAAAGCACACAAGCATGCACACACATACACACACGCGCGCACGATAAGAGCAAAGAGAGGAACAATGGAAAGCTTCTATTACAAAAAGAACTCTCTTACAAAGCTTCAAACTGTAATAAGCCAACTCTCTAACAGGATAACCCCAAAAATGAGCTCTCTAGCTCTTTTTATAGTTTTTTGACTAGTTTTGGCCCTATCCAGATCTAGTGTCTGGCCTACTTAAAAATTATGTTCCAAGGCTTATTTGAGGGCTCAAATAGAGTCCACAAATTATGAAAATTGGTAGGATGATACTTCTAATACTTCTCAACTTGACGACTCCTCCGCTTAAACAAAATGGAGTTATAAAAATATGAAATGGTATTTACAATGGCTTTTAGTGATGAAAATCACTATTTTTATACGGATTTCTTCTGAAAATTTGACATGTACTTCTTGGAGCTCCCTATGTGCTCCTTCTTCTTGTGTATCCACTTCTCTGATGCACTTTTTATGCTTGTCCTTGACCTTGAGCTTCAACACAAGAATACCCAGAAATGATGCATACATGGACCAAGGCCCCATTACATTTAAAGTACAACTTGTGTTGGGGTCGAGTGCCATATGGCCGATCCTGGACTACCTTTGGCATTAAAGTCCAAAACAATAAGATGTGCTAGGAGTGGCTCAACTATCCTTACTTCACTCCACCCTCGGGCCCTCCTACTAAAGGATACATGATGGCCATGATTCACCACTGGCTCCCTTGACTTCACCGCATGGATGATGTCGCCGCATATATGACCATTAAGATCTTGAATATGATGCAATCAATTTTTAAGATATTTCACCACGTCAAAGCACCACATGTCAATACCCCGGGCTTTGAGCATGGAAACCAAGACCTTGCACATGATATGAGCACCATGCCATTGCACCGAGTATGTTACACATGGCACTGCTGCATCAAGTATTTACCTACATGTTACAAGATGACATTTGAAGAAATGTTCACGATAGGAGTTTGGGAATACAATTCCAAAGTTTTCATCATCCATCCTACCCATCTGCTTCAGTTGTTCACTTGTGAACAACTGATGTATTCTACCTATTATCGGCTCCCACCCCCGACGAACCCTAGACCATCAATTGGGCGAAACTCAAAGCTGATCTCGCACGAGGAATTCGCATCATTGAGTGCACCCTCACACAGGTGCTCTTGTAAAACTACATTATGCAGACCCCACAACAAGGATCTATTGGGGTAACAATTGGGGGGCTAGACATTCTTTTTTTTAAGAAATATACTTGATATTAAACTCCAACTAGTGATTTTTATCACTTTTGTAATATGTGGTAGAATGACCATACCAATTTTGGTTATTTGTAGATATCATTTGGACCCCCACTATAAGAAATAGGGGGGGGGCATAGCGACGCCCCCGAATTGAAAAAACAAAACAGGCATCGTTGCTTATGCGATGCTATCGTCGCATATGCGACGCTATCATCGCATAAGCGATGGTACATTTTTTTGATTTTTTTTTCTTCGACACCCGTCGCATAAGCGACGCTACCCTCGCATAAGCGACGCTACCATCGCATAAGCGACGCTAAATTAACAGCATCGCAAATATCATCGCTGACTAGCGATGTGTTTAGCGATGTTGGCAAACTCAAGAGCATCGCATATGCGACGCTCTGGAATGTAAAAAAAAAATTCGATTTCTCCCGGCACATTTGTGCCGGAATTTGGACGCGAGAGCAAGAAGAGACCGAGAGCGAGAGAGAGAGAGAGAGAGAGAGAGAGAGAGAGAGAGAGAGAGAGAGAGAGAGAGAGAGAGAGAGAGAGAGAGAGAGAGAGAGAGAGAGAGAGAGAGAGAGAGAGAGAGAGAGAGAGAGAGAGAGAGAGAGAGAGTGCGTGCGAGAGAGAGAGAGAGAGAGAGAGAGAGAGAGAGAGAGAGAGAGAGAGAGAGAGAGAGAGAGAGAGAGAGATAGAGAGAGAGAGAGAGAGACATCTACTTGAAGGAAGGTATGCGCACACACACACTTACACAAACATACATATGCATACACACACACATATACACACATAGACACACACACACATACACATAGACACATAGACACATACACACAAATACACTAACCTATACACACATACACAAATAATGTTTCATACACACATGCACACATAATGCATGCACATGCACACACATACACACATACATATACACACACATGCACACACATACACACACACATACACATACACACACACACATACACATACACACACATATATGCATACACACACATAGAGAGACATGCACACACATACACATACATGCATACATAATGCATATGAATATGCGTACATCCATACATAATGCATATGCATATGCGTACATCCATACATACTTACATGCATACACACACATATGCATACATAATGAATATGCATATCCGTACATACATACATACTTACATGCATACACACACATATGCATGCATAATTCACATGCATACATACACATACATAATGCATATGCATACATAATGCACATGCATACATACACATACATAATGCATACACACATATATGCATACATAATGCACACACATACACACACATATGCATACATACATGCATACACATACACATAGACACATACACACACATAGACACATACACACACATAAACACATACACGCTCATAGACACACACACATACACATAGACACGCATACACATACACGCACATATACACACACACATACACACATAGACACATACACACATAATGATGCATTCACACACATACACATGCATACACACATAGACACACATATACACACACACATACACACATACACACATACACACACATATATGCATACACACACATAGAGAGACATACACACACAAACACATACATGCATACATAATGGATATGCATTACATACACATACATAATGCATACACACATATATGCATACATAATGAATACACACACATACACAAACCTATGCATACATACATGCATACACATAGACACATAGACACATACACACATAGACACATACACACATAGACACATACACACACATAGACACATACACACACATAAACACATACACACTCATAGACGCGTAGCGACACATACACACACACATAGACACATACACACACATAAACACATACACACTCATAGACGCGTAGCGACACATACACATAGACACACACACATACACACACACATATACACAAACACATACACACATACACACATAATGATGCATACACACACATACACATGCATACACATACATATGCATACATACATGCATACACATACACACATAGACACATACACACATAAACACATACACACTCATAGATACACACACATACACATAGACACACACACATACACACACATATACACACACACATGCACACATAGACACATACACATGCATACACACACATACACATGCATACACAAATACAGACACATATACACACACATACACACATACACACACATATATGGATACACACACACATAGAGAGACATACACACATATACACATACATGCATACATATCCATACATAATGCATATGCATATGCATACAATGTACATACATACTTACATGCATACATAATGGACATGCATAGATACACACACACACACAGACACATACACACATAGACACATACACACACATAAACACATACATACTCATCGATACACACACATACACATAGACACACACACATACACACACATATACACACACATACACACATAATGATGCATACACACACATACACATGCATACACACATATAGACACATGTACACACACAATCACACACATATATGCATACACACACATAGAGAGACATACACACACATACACATACATGCATACAGTGCATATGCATATGCATACATACATACTTACATGCATACATAATGCACATGCTTACATACACATACATAATGCATACATAATGCATACACACACATACACACATATGCATACATAATGCATATGCATATGCATACATACATACTTACATGCATACATAATGCACATGGTTACATACACATACATAATGCATACACACACATATGCATACATAAAGCATACACACACATACACACATATGCATACATACATGCATACACATACACACATAGACACATACACACACATAGACACATGCACACACATAAACACAGACACACTCATAGATGCATAGCGACACAGACACATAGACACATACACATACACACACACACAAAAACATACACACATAGACACATACACACATAATGATGCATACACACACATACATATGCATACACACACATATGCATACATACATGCATACACATAGACACATACACACACATAGATTCATACATACACATAAACACATACACACTCATAGACACACACACATACACATAGACACACACACACACATATACACAACCACATACACACATAGACACATACACACATAATGATGCATACACACATACACATGCATACACATACACACATAGATACATACACACACATAGATACATACATACACATAAACACATACACACTCATAGACACACACACATACACATAGACACACACACACATATACACACACAAATACACACATATGCATACATACATGCATACATAACACACATAGACACATACACACTCATAGACGCATAGCGACACATACACATAGACACATACACACATACACACATACACATACACACACACATATACACACACACAAACATACACACATAGACACATACACACATAATGAAACATACATACACATAAACACATACACACTCATAGACACACACATACACATAGACACACACACACATATACACACACAAACACACATAGACATATACACACATAAGAATGCATACACACATATACACATGCATACACACATACAAACACATATACACACACACATACACACATATACACATACACACATACACACATACACACATATATGCATACATACACACATATATGCATACACACACATAGAGAGACATACTCACACATACACATACATGCATATATATACATACATAATGCATATGCATATGCATACATACATACATGCATACATACACACACACATATACACACACATACACACACATATACACACATACACACATAGACACATACACACATAATGATGCATACACACACATACACATGCCTAAACACATACACACACATACACACACATACATACACACACACATGCATACATACACATACTTAGTGCATACACACTTACATTTGTACACGTATATATATATTGATTTCTAACAATTTTGTTTTATATGTTAGGTATTATGGATCCCAGTAAAGAGAGAAAGGAAAAACTCAGTCTCATAAAAAGTCTTATGAGAGAAAGAGTTCCGTCTGATACTCTAGGGGCCATAATGCGTGATTACTCAAAGATGTCTAATGAGGAGCTGGACTATACGATCCAGATGCTTACCCAGCGATCAGACGAGGGCTGCGGCTCCACATGTACGAAGAGAGCTACCTGCTCATAGGTATGTTTTTTTTTTCATAAACTTTTTTAATGATATTATAACACATATTTTTATTTATTTTTATCTATCTATTTTCAGGACACCTATACCACCTCCAAATCATGATAGCAGAGCAGAGTTGCCTATGAGGACATGCAAAAGCACCTTAGGACTAGAGTGCGACATAGAGCCAGAGGGGAACATTGTGTACATAGGGAATGGATTGGAGTTCAAGAGAAGAATTCGGGCACTATGGGACTCTTACCTGCGCTTTATCCACTTACCGTGGAAGTAAGTAAAAATTTTACATTTAAATTGAAATAAATATCTTATGTTTTATTTACATTATGTTTTTTATTTTTGTAGTGAGCATGATGAGAGGGATAAAAAATACGTACTTAGTTCACTTGAGATAGAGTTTGGGACAGGATGGTCACTTAAGTGGTGTCTAAAAGAGATGCGTACACTTATGGCTCATCGTCGCGATAATGCACGGTATGCACTGCTTTTATGTATATATATGTGGATATGAGTATGTGTGTTTATGCATGTATGTATGTATATGAGAGTGAGAGAGAGAAAAGAGTGAGACTAGAGGTATAAATACACGCATACACACACATATACATCATACATGCACATTTACACACATATACATACACATGCACATTTATACATACACACACATACATGCACATTTTTACACACATACACATGCATGCAGTTACACACATATAATGAATACACATAGACACATACACATACTCACATACACGTACACATACTCACATACACATACACATGCATAATCATATGTACACACACATAGACTCATATAATCATATTTACATGCATATATACATATGCACATGCATATATACACACACACAACACATGCATATGCACATATAGATACACATACATACACAACACATGCATACGCATAAATAAATAAATAAATAAATAAATCCTATTTCAAAAACCCTAAATTGAAAACACTAATTTCGATATTAGGGTTTTAAAACCCCTAATTTAAAAACTCTAATTCAATCTTTTAGCCATATGTTTGAAGTATATGTACACCTCCGACATCCTACTAGAGAGATGTCTCTCCTCCCAACCTTATGCCTCTATATATAGCTACTCCAATCAACGAGGATCATAATACATATAAAGAGATATACACATCATGTAGATAGGATACATAAATATAAAATGGAGTAGATATATTATGCATCACACATACATGCCTAAATGCACACATAAATATATATGTACATACTAACATATTTACATGTACACATTTACACATAGACATATATACATATATACATGTACACATCACATATACATGCCTACATACACACATAAACATATATATACATGCATACATATTTACATGTACATATTAACACATAGACACATATACATATATACATGTACACAATTATAAACACTTGCGTATATTACATGAATACATGAATATTTTACATAAATGCATATGCATATATACACATATGCATATTTAACACATGTATACATATATCACACACATGCAAACACATACATACACATGAAATACATATATATGCATACTAACATATGTATACATATAATACACATGAATACACACACATATGCATACATACATGATAAAAATTTGCTCCTTGAAGATAAAGCTATATATAAAATAATTAGGCATACCCCCAAGCTTCATGTTCTAACTTAGAAGAACATGATTTCATCTCTCTAGTAGGATTCATCGTTATTCAAGTTAATAAAACAATCTGTTATCTGATATCCATTCAGAAGCTTCAAGTTATTGATCGATAACTAGAGTAGAATTTACTATCTAATCTGCTCATATGTTTTCATTATTGCCATCATTTTGATAAGACATCAATATAGTCTCATCTTCATTATCCTTATTGATTTCATTTATTCTTCTATTATTAAATCTATGTTCTCATGAATCACATCATCTATTGATGGATTAATATCTATTTCTGGTAATTCCTCTTCCTCATCAATGGAATCAGCATGTAGATAATTATGCTCTTCATAAAAAAGATTAGTATCATTATCACGTAAAATGATTCTAATTTCTATTTCAGATGTTGATGCATCAGTATCTGATGCTGAATCATCAAGAGGACTTTCTTCGATCTCTCTAACAATAAACTGTTCAAACAATGACCTACCTCTAGGTTGCACATGAATGACTTGCCACCAAGGATGAGCATCCGGGTTTTTATAAAAAAATGCTTGTTCAATATGCCTAGGAAGAATATATGGTTCTTTAGTAGATCGCATTACCTTGGAAGAATCAATTGCCCAAAACCTAGATAATTCCTTTCTTAATGTGGAATTACTACCTTTATACTCCGCTTGAAACCAGTCAACCTTCAAAATGACCTATCAAAATATATAACAACAAAAACCCATTATTAGGTGCTTAAAAAAATAACTAACTCTGAAAAAAATATATAAACTTTTTTCTACCTGTTTGAATGTACGAAATGAAATTTCGTAGATACCAACAATAGTTCCTACATAAATAAGTTCGCTATCTATAAGGTTCGTGTCTTTTGAGCTAGCACATGATAGTTGCTTGAAAGAAGCAACAATACTAGAATCCTCTGTTTTACATAAAGAATCAATGGCTTTGATTCTAATATGCTGTCCAAAAGCCCACATATTAGTGAACATTCGAGCTTGCAAAATAAATTCAATTAGTAAATAGAAAATAACATACATATATGAAAAAAATAAAATATTACTTTAATAAAATTACCTTTCGTTCACAACCTATCATTAAGTCTCTTTGCTCATCTGAGATTTCTTCATTATTTGCGTTGGCGCGTTGCAAACGACTATATAGCCAATCCGTGAAAGAAGGTATATATGTAATCTCAGTATTATCAAGATTACATCTTGATCTTTTGTTTTTTCGCCTTTTACTTCGGAGATTTTGAAGTTCCTCCTACTCGCTAAGGAATGCTTGCATGCATTCGCTATTATATTCTACAAAAGTAGAAACATCATTTTTTCCTTGAAATGTAAATAAGAATGGAACCCCCTTACCTGATAATACCTCATCTGTTATTTTTGAAGAAGACTTGTTGGTCCATGCAGATGGAGCTTCTTCATAAACTCTTTCAAGGTACTCACTAACGTAATACATGCACTCTTCAAGCATCCAACCCTTTGCCATGGATCCTTCTGGTTTTGCTCTTTGTCGCACATAACCTTTTAGTATTCCCATAAATTGCTTGACCCAAAACATCCATCGAGTGTTGACAACACCTGCAATCTCTATCTCATCTACAAGATGGACTAATAAATGAACCTCAATATCAAAAAATGAAGTAGGAAGTTCTTTCTCCATCAAACATAGTAGTTCTTTCTCCACCTATACATATCATAAAAACAATTATAAAGAAGTTAATTAAAAAATAAAAGATATCCAATATTCATACATATTAAATATAAAAGTATCATAATTACCTTATAAGTGATCCAAGACGATAGATCACATCTCGTACTCTTTTTGTTGTACATCAATCGATAACCAAAGGTAAAATATGTTTCAAAAAGTTATGCCTGTCTTGGGTCTTTAACCCAGATAAGCTCTTATCATCCATAGTAAACATGTTTTGAAACGATGCTCCATATCCTGTAGGAGTCTTAATCAATTGAATTCTATTGTTGATAGTCTATATCTCTTTTGTTGTAAGTACCCAAGGAGCAGGTGCATAAGTCGTTTCTTGTCGATGTCTATCAAAAACTGGCCATAACTTTGGTTTGGATTTTTGATCTTTCAAATCATTCCTTGATGTTGTGGTATCTTTTAGTCCAAGAAGATGCTGCCATAGTGAATACCCAATATTTTTGAATATATGCATAGGATCAAGAAGATGACATACTTTTAATTCTTTCCAATACTCCAAAGAATACCATATTGACATGTTCTCTGCAAGTGCCAATTTTCCTTTACCTCTGTTCACATACTCATTATCTGAATCATCACTGAAGATTTCTGCTTCTGGATCTATCAAAGGTCCATCTGTCCATTTTTTATACCAATCCATAGGTGTCATAGGTTTGGGATACTAACCTGTTTCAAGCTTTCCATTAAAATGTATCGCTTCTCTTTTAGATCTTAATGGATGATCATCAGGCAAGAATCGTCGATGTCAAAGATAAATATTTTTGTTGAGATTCTTACTATAGATTGATCTCAACCAATCACCACAATATGGACAAGCTTTATAAACCGTAGTGGATATTCCTGCAGCATGGAAAACGATAAAAATATAATTAGATTAAATCATATTTATTTACATGCATATTGAATAAAAAAATTGCATCAATACCTAAACAAAAACCATATCCAGGAAAATCGTGAATAGTCCAAGCCACAATACCACGAACCGTAATATGTCTTTCATTGATGCTTTTCGATACATCAATGACATTAATACCTCTCCATAACTCTTGAAGATCGTCAATGAGAGGAGCAAGATATACATTCATATCTTTAACTTGTCTTTTGCCTTTTTGTGAATATTTTAAAAGATGCATTAATAGTTTTAAAAGATGCGTGGACAAAAAGTGTCCATTCAATTCAAGTTCTTGTTCTTACCTTATCTAAAGTAAGAACAAAAACTTGCATGCATATATATATAAATATATAAATATATATATATATATTTATGCATATATATATAAATAGATAGAAAATTGAAAATTATACCTTAATAGTGTCGAAACAGATACATTACTCCATCCAAAACGATTTTGAAGGTTGAGAATAAGTAAGCTCGCACTTAGTCATGTCAAACGACTTCCTTCATATACATGCTTTAAATATTCCTCTCGAAGATATTTCTCATTTTTAGAAATATCAATGCTCTCACTGTCATTTTGATACCAGTCCTCAATAAAATCTGCCATGCCATCATCTTCATCATTGTCACACAAATCTTGTACTTTATCATCTTTTGAATATAGATCTTTCAACTTTGCATATTGCATAGGATTAGTTTTGCGTAGCCTCCTCATGGAAGCTTCTCATAAATGCGGTCTTACTGGTAATTGTGAATGCTATGGACAAATATCATTAATATCATACGTTGGAATCTACACATATAAATAAAACTCATTAGTATTCCATAAATGAATAAAAAGTAAACTTTAAATATAAAGTTAAGTATATAACTTATTAAATATGGATAGAAAACTTTTATTCTCTCTAGCTAAAAGGTGCTCTTGGAGGTCTACGCCATCCATAATTCACTAATAGTTCATCACCAGCATGTAATGTAGTAATAGCATTGACAACTATGTATCTTGATACATCTCTACTCATGTATGGTGATTCATGACTATTTTCACGCTCCTCAAATGTGCAATTAGTCCCTGAATTATTATGTAACCCTCGACTACTATTTATTAAACCTGCTATATTTCCATGTGTGTAAGGTCTTCCATCAATATATAATCTTTAATTTTTTGCATGTAAAATCCTTCTACTAGTAAGGGATGCTGCGTTCAAGCATATTCCATAAGTACTCATGCTTTGAACATAACGTGAAAGTCGATGCCAATCTCCCCATCCATATATAGGACCACAGAATGACATAAGAGTGACTTGAGAGTTCGGGGGCACATACAAATCCTCTACAATAAAGAGACCATGACCATCATTACTAATAGTGGATGGGGCAATCATATAGCGATTACCCCAAAGTTGAAAACCCCTCCATCTAAAGGAAGTGGTCCTCTATTCCATCCTCCATATCTTCTTCTGTCACATGTTTACGATCACCAGCTGGCAATGGATAATCTCCAGCCGTTTCATTCTCTAAACCAGGAGGTAGAGGATTTCTAGAAACCTCTGCTTGTAATTGATGAACAGCAAGTCCATGACGTGTATGAGGTATATTAACATTATGAGAAATCATCATCATCATCATCGAGAAAGTATTCATGTATATCAACAATAATTTGATTTTATATATGGTTTTTAAATAAAATAATGATATTAATATATATCGAAAATAATACCCAAGCATTATCACGTTGACTAGGTGATGGTGCACGCTCAAAAGTACCATACTCTACCTCATGTTCAATACATTCCAATCGTGGTCTTCGATATGTGCCATAACAAGAGTTACACCAACATATAATATGCTCTTCATAGTAAAATTAATCATAATTCCTATCGGAGGACACATGTGAAGTCGTTGCATGGGTAGGAGGTGGTGGAGTACCCTCTGATTGATCAGAATCTACACATAATAAGAAACAAAAAAAAAAAGTTATGTATCCATCAAATATGATTAAAATTAAATATTTGATATACTTACAGTACAAAGTTGTTGCACGATGAGGAGAGGGTGGTGGAGTTCCATCTGATTGATTAGAATCTACAAATAATGGTATTTGACATTAATAATCTGATTATCTACATACACGAAAAATTCACATATACATATTTACACATACACACATATTCACATATACACATTTACACATACACACATATTCACATATACACAACTACACATTATTATGGGATAAATGCATGTATTTTGTATGAATGAGTGTATATGCATGCATGTGTGTGTACATATATATGTGGATATGTATATGTGTGTTTATGTTATATGTATGTATATGTGTATATGTATACATATATGTATGCGTATATGTTTTCATGTATATGTGTATGTGGGTATGTGTATGTGTATGTGGGTATGCGTATGTGTATGTGTGTGTATATATGTGTATGTATTCTGATTTTTTTTTTCTGTTTGAGATTAAATTAAGAGGAGATATTGTATGGTCGAACAAAATAAGAGGCGAGCTAACATACCACCTGAGTCGTGGCAGTTTTTTCGTAGACAGCTACGTCTTCAGGAGTCATTTCCTCAGCAGAAGGCACACAAAATAATAGTTTATATTTATAATTTTTATATATTTTAGTAATTTTTTACATTTAATTTATGTATTTAAATTTCTTGAATAAACAGGCTGCTGCAAAGAAGAGAGTGGAGTTGGGCCACACATCACACCTAGGCCAAATGGGCCATAATGGTTTTGTAGCTACGTTTGTAAGTATATCTGTTCTTATGAGTATATTTTTTATTTTATTTAAAATGCAAGTACCTAATGTTTTTTATTTGTTTCATTGTAGCGAAAGGATTATGGCCGATATCCTACGAAACATGAGATCGAGTATGCTACACATTTTGGATATCGGCATTTGGGTGAGTATATGCAAGATCATCTTGATGCCTTTGTGAGTATTTTTAAATTTTATATAATTATTTTGTTTTTATGAATGGTTTAATTATTTTATTTATTTATGTTTGTTATATGTAATAGAGGAGTATTATGGAGAGACAAATATGGATAAGGTGGAGAGACAAACACAGGAGGGACGATCTCGATCGTCACAGGGTGATCATGATGATGAGGATGAGGAAGATCAGAATGATCATGATATTGCTGATGATGATGATGATCATGATGATGATCATGATGATGATGATTAGGATTTTAGTTGATTATGACATTGGATTATATGTATTTACATTGATATATATATATATATATATATATATATATATATATATATATATATATATATATATATATATATATATAATCTATATATTTTTCATTTCAGTTATGTTTTGAATTGTGTGTATGGTATCAAGTAATGAAGAGTTTTGTTCTATTGATTGTTATTATTCTTTATATTAAGCATGGGTTTTAATACTTTAATTATATAATTCATTCATATGTGTGTATCTAAGTGTAAATGTATGTAGTGTATATGTATGTATGTGCATGTGTATGTGTGCGTATATGTATGTATGTGCATGTGCATGTGTAAGCGTATATGTGTGTATGAGTATGTGGATGTGCATGTGCATGTGCATGTGCATGTGCATGAGTATGTGTATATGTAGGTATGTGCATGTGTGTGTGCATGTGTATATGTGTTTTAATACTTTAATTATATAATTCATTCATATATGTGTACCTAAGTGTATATGTATGTGTGTGTATATGTATGTATGTGCATGTGTATGTGTGTATATGTACGTATGTGCATGTGCATGTATAAGTGTATATGTGTGTATGAGTATGTGCATATGCATATGCATGTGTGTATATGTATGTGTGTGTATATGTATATATGTGCATGTGCATGTATAAGTGTATATGTGTGTATGAGTATGTGCATGTATATGTTTGTGTGTGTATATGTATATATGTATGTGTGTGTATATGTATATATGTGCATGTGTATGTGTGTGTATATGTATGTATGTGCATGTGCATGTATAAGTGTATATGTGTGTATGAGTATGTGCATGTGCATGTGTATGTGTGTGTATATGTATATGCATGTATATGTATAGCTCTATGTGTATGTGTGTGTATGTGCATGTATATGTGTATATGTAGGTATGTGCATGTGTGTGTGCATGTGTATATGTGTTTTAATACTTTAATTATATAATTCATTCATATGTGTGTACCTAAGTGTATATGTATGTGTGTACATGTATGTATGTGCATGTGTATGTGTGTGTATATGTATGTATGTGCATGTGCATGTATAAGTGTATATGTGTGTATGAGTATGTGCATGTTCTTGTGTATGTGTGTGTATATGTATATGCATGTATATGTATATGTGTGTATATGTATATGTATATGTATGTGTATATGTATATGTATATGTGTATATGTATATGCATGTGTATGTATATGCATGTATATATGTATGAAACATGCATGTGTATGTGGATGCATTTCCATTTGCATCCATGTGCATGCATGTGAATGTGCATGCATGTGGATGTGCATATACATGTATTTGCTTATATGTTAATGTGTGTATATATATATATATATATATATATATATATATATATATATATATATATATATATATATATATATATATATATATATATATATATATGCATTAATGCATGCATGTAAGTCTTCTTATGTGGTTATAGGAATGTTTGTGCATATGCATGTGTATATGTGTGTATGTTTAAGTGTATGTGCACATGTATCTATGTGTATATATGTGTGTGTATGTGCATGTGTATATGTGTATATGTGTGAAAGTGCATCTTCATCATGTATAAGTGTACAAGTGCATATCAATAAGTGTGAGTATGCTATGTAATGAAAATAACACAATTCAAATGATATACAAAGAATAGAAATTGTACTTACAATTGTTAGCCATACTTTTTGCATGGTTAGGTTCTTGAATAACCTGCAATAAAGAGAGAGAGAGAGAGAGAGAGAGAGAGAGAGAGAGAGAGAAAAAGAGAGAGAGAGAGAGAGAGAGAGAGAGAGAGAATTCAAAGAGAGAAAGATGTAGAAAGAGAGAAACAGAGACAAAGGGAGACAATAAGAGAGAGCTTAGGCAAAACAACAATTCTGCATATACTTGCTTCAGCTCGTAAGCGCAGCGCAATTGTGAACGTTGGAGAGCTCTTCGATCGGATGCATGAAAATGCCGATCAAAGAGCCTCCAACGTTTTAATTTTTGTCCATCAACAGATCGTCGTGTAAGCGATGCTGTTTGTCATCGCATATGCGATAGCTTTTTAGCATCACCTATGCGACGGTAATGATCGTCGCCTATGCAATGCAGAAGAGCGTCGCTTATGCGACGTTGTTAAATAGTGTCGTGTTAATGACGCTGTATGCGAGCATCGCAGTCCCGTCATACCACAAGTCATAAAAACCGTCGTTTTCTCTGTTGTTTAATCGACGGTCCGCGTGCGATGCTAATTACGACGCATGTTGCAATTTTATAGCGACAAAATTATGTCGCCTTAACCGTCGCTATACGCCCGTATTCCTTGTAGTGCCCCAAATGACCTCAAGAACGTAACTTTTAACTATGCCACTCACTAGGTATGAAACCAGTCAAAGCTAGTCTAGAAACTATAAAAAGAGCTAGAGAGCTCATTTTTGGAGGTGAGATAGCTTTGGCTAGTGTGAGCTTAGAGCCACATTGAGCTTGTAATAGTGTTCTTGAGCAATAGAGTCTACTTTCTACTTTGCATTGTGTCTCCCATGTCTCTTCGTTGTGTGTACATGTGTGTGTGCATCTTCATGCTTCTCACCTTCACTTTCATGAGTTCTTGCATTCATGATCTTCATAACACTCCTATCTATTTTGTGGATTGACATTAAGGATGTGGAGCTTCTTAACGTGGTACTTACCATTGTGATAGAGCAAGAACACCCAGCATGGTCATTCCCATATGGTTATTTGTTTCTAGATTCCATTTTAGAGAGGAGATGATGATGAAGTTTTGTCAGCCTTTATGCTAGAAGATTACTCTACTGGATTGTTAAAGCTTTGTCTGATAGGTTTGGATTGTTGTTTACCTCCATTCACTTGGACTAGGTCACATGTTATTTTTGATAGGTTGGATCATCTTGCATGATTCATTCTTGAGAGAGAAGTGTATCTCCATTATATTTGCATGTATTTCCATCAATTTTTGGCATCCTATTTGCCATTATCTTTGGGTGGATTAGTGAAAGGTAGTGATAAGTTTCTCTATTCTTTTGCAACTAGTTATCTTCTTTTGATTTCTCAATTTGTAGAGGATACCTTGTCAAACTTTTCTCAAGATTCTTCACATCATTTTAGGGTCATTTTGGAGGCTCGGTGAGTTGGTTTATGCTCATGGTTTTATGTGCATGCTAGATGCATGGTTATGTGATAGGTGGTTTGTTGCTCCAAAGTCCAAGCCCTCACATTTGGCTTGAGGATCATAAAAAGTTGAAGTTCCATGGAAATCATTGCAGGTAGAGATTTACTTCTTTACCTTTGTAAAAGTCATTACTTTTTGACTTGAGAATATTTGTATCACCTACCCAAAGTTGTGGACTTGATTAGTTAAAAAGTAACAACTACATTGAGAGAATATCTCCTAGAATGAAGGTTCACTTTTAGAGAGAGCCAAAAGTTGAATTCAAATTCAGATTTGAACTCAACTCTTATATAAATTCACTTGAAAAGTTCACAGTTAGAGTAGTCAGTTCTCGAGCTCTCCATTGCCATTTTGTTTATGTGTAAGGCCTACATTGTGACCTACACGATTCTTCATCATATGGCTATGATTAGCAAGCCTATGACATTGTACAACATTGTTCATTAATACATTATACTTACATTGTTCATCTATGACATCTCTGTTATAGTCATTTCCTATTGTCAACTTGTGCTACTCATATCTCACTCATTTCTCCACCAAATTCAATGATCTATAGCTTGTTGAAATCAGCTCCAAGTATCTACGTGCGGAAAAATTTTGAAGCAAATACATTCCGCCAATTGGAAGAAATCTGTGTCTAAGCATTCACTAGTCAATTCCTACAAAGGTCCTAAAAAATCGGGGGTAATGATTAAATTGCTAAATTGATTTCTCTGTGCATAGTTGATCATTTCAAGTGATTCCACTTGGAATCATTAGCCTATTAAGCCAATTAGATATCTTTAAAAGGAATTTTTCCAATTCCTACTGTACTGATTATACTGAGCATTACAAATAGCAGGTGTATGATCCAAAATAGAAGGTTTTCTTGGATCCTTCTATTTAGAAGTAGTCTGTTTTGATCCAATCTTTACATACATAATTTCCAAAGTACATAGGAACTTTTATGGTGTCATTGGAAAGCTAAGAGGGTCCACATATCAAATCTAAAGCTACAAGGGGCTAGTACTAAGCAAGATTTGGCAGTACCTACTCATCACTTGAAGTGTCCATCCATCTTTCCCAATTGTGGTATCAAAACAAATCTAAGTGGGAGATGGTTTTCCTTCTTTCATTGATAAATTGGACACGAACAACTATCAACCATGATCTCTAAGGATGGAGACATACCTACAAGAAAGGAGCCTCTATGGATACATCTCAAGAGATGAGGAGATGCCCATATTCAGAAGCAAAGGACAACCTACAAGGGAAGAGCATGAAAGACTCAACACATGGTGTGCCAAGGATGCATTAGCAAGGTCTTACTTACTCAACTCAATTTCTGATTTTCTTCTTCCACATATTAGGAACTGTTAAACATCCCAAGAGACTTGGGAAACATTGTCTTCTTATTTCTCTTCTAACACAAGGGCTAGGAAGAAACAGTTGTGAATTGAATTCACAACTCAAAGGAAGCAACCTAAGCAAGATATCTCAGAGTATGTGACCAAAGTTAAAGATGTAGCACATCAATTGGCAAGCATAGGAGAAGAAATTGAAGAAGAGCAGATTGTAAGGCAAGTGATCAATGGCATTAAAGCTGATGACAAATGGGAGAGCTTCACAATTGCCATGGACTTGTACATGGACATGCAAATTCTAGACCTTACCCCACTCATGGGGAAACTATTCACCCATAAAGCCAAGCTCAACAAGAATGGAGATTCATTAAGAGGTAGTAGCTCTTCTGCCTTATATACAGATAAGAATAAGTCTAAAGAGAAAGGCTTAGAAGATGAAGGAAGTACCTCCAAAGCCAACTATGCAGGGAGAGGTAGATCATCAAGAGGAAGGAGCAGAGGAAGTAAGAAAGGTAGGGGGAGACCTTATAACTCCTCATCATGCAATATTTGTGGTTTATCAAATCATACTACAGATGAGTGTTTCAGGAACTTCAAGAGTCAGAGAGGTAGAGGTTATCAAAGAGGTGGATACACATAATCAAGAGGCAGATTCAATCACCACCAAGGATATAACAATAACTATAACAACTACAATGGCAACTACCAAGGAGGATACAAATCCAGAAAGGATTACAACAACTACATAGATGAGAAAGAAGATTGTCTTCTGATTATGAACATTACATCAAAACCAGGTATAAATGATGATCATCTCGTCTACATTGACTCAGGATGCTCAAATCATGTGGCAGGCAATGTAGCTCTTCTCTCTCACCTAGAGGAACCAAAGGCTAGCATCAGGTACAAACAGGTGATGAAACCAAGCACTCAGTGATTAAAGTTGGAAATTTTAAGACCTCTGATGGGAACAGAAATCTGTTGAGTAGAGTTCTATATGTACCAACTATTTCGAAGAATTTGATGAGTATTGGATAGATTGTGGAAAATGGTCTGCTGGTTAGATTCAACCAATATGGAACATTTGTGGAGGATCCCAAGCATGGGTTCAAGAGAATTTCCAAAGGAGAAAAGATAGGTAGACTTTTCACTTTTTAACTTGAGGATACAAGGAACATTGCATTTTATAGTTATAAAGATCAAACATTATCAGAACTTGAAATTTGGCACAAAAGATTCGGGCATGTGGGTGAAAGGAATTTGAAACAAATATGCAGAGATCAATGTGTGCGTGGGATACCTAATGTATCCAAGCAACACATGATTTATAAGTGTGGTGCTTGTGAGTTTGGAAAGTCTCACAGGTTACCCTTCTCAAGGAAAGGCTACATGCATGAAGACTACCTAGAACTTGTTCATATAGATGTATGGGGACCGAGCAAGGATCCCTCAATCTCTGGATCAAGGTATTGTGTATCTTTCATTGATGACTATAGTAGGGGACCGTATTGTACTTTATGAAGCACAAAGATGAAGTATTTAGTTTCTTTAAAAAGTATCTTGTACTTGTTGAGAATCAAACAGGGAGAAATCTAAAAAGGCTAAGGTCAGATGGAGGATGTGAGTACTTCTCAAATGATTTTGATGCATTCTTACAGGACAGAGGAATTAAGAGAGAAATTACCACTAGGTATACTCCTAAGTAGAATCGGGTAGCAGAAGGAGAAATACATTGATTGTTGAAATAACTAGGTCAATGTTAAATGAGAAAAGATTAACTAACTATTTGTGGGTAGAGAGTGTATCTACTACCACTTTATTTGGTAAACAGGTTTCCATCCAAATCTCTTGATGGGATGACCCCATATGAAGCATGGCATGGTAGAAGACCTTCACTTGATCATTGCAGGATCTTTGGATGTGTAGCATATGTGCATATCCCTTCTCAGATAACAGGTAAGCTAGACCTTAAGGCAGAGAAGTGCATCTTCATTGGATATGATCTAAATCAGAAAGGTTATAGGTTCTACAATCCTTCAAATAAAGGATTCATGGTCAGTAGAGATGTTGTCTTTGATGAAAATGATTGTTGCTTTGATAGTGAATGTAGGAAGGTAAAGCTACCTTATGACTTGGAAGAGGAGTTTCCAAGCCTTACCAAGAAGGAGCCTACTCAGAATGAGGACACCAATTCAAATGATGAAGACATCATTAACCTTGAAGGGTTCAAGGCATGGAAGTCCAAAGGCAAACTCAAGATGAAGAAATGAATCATCAAATCAAGCAATCAGAAGATCACAGAGGGAGAGCAAGAAGCCAATTAGATATGGGTATGACACCTCTCTTGTTACTAAGCATTCTGTTTATATTTCAAAAGATTTATCAATTGAAGAACCAACATCATTTGAAGAAGCAAAAACCAAGGCAGAATGGAAGGAAGCTATGGATGAGGAGATTGAGGCCCTCAAGGAGAGTGACACTTGGGAACTAGTACCAAAGAAGGAGTCTATGAAGGTAATTGGCTCAAGATGGATCTATAAGATAAAAGAAATTTTGATGGGTCAATAAGCAGGTACAAAGCTAGACTTGTGGCCAAGGGTTTTGCACAAACCCAAGGCAATGACTATGAGGACACTTTCTCACCTGTGGCCAAAATGCCAACCATCAGGGTATTGGTAAGTGTGGTTGCATCAAAGAATTGGAACATGTATCAGTTGCATGTAAAAAATGCATTTCTAAATGGCTAGATTTCAGAGGAGGTGTACATGTCACAACCTCCTGGTTATGAGGATCCAAACAAGGTAACATATGTATGAAAATTGAATAAAGATCTTTATGGATTGAAGAAGGCACCTAGGGCATGGAACCATAGGTTGACCACATATCTTCAAGACCATGGTTTTGTCATGAGTAAAGTAGATACTTCTCTATTCATCAAGAGAAGTAATTCAGAGGCAATATACCTATGTGTATATGTTGATGATATCATACTTACAAGTAATGATGCTAATGGCATCCAACAGATTAAAAATCAGATGATGAAGGTGTTCAAAATTAGTGACCTTGGATCACTAAAATATTTTCTTGCACTTAAGTTAGTCTGTACTAACTCTCGAATTTACATTACTTAGAGAAAGTATATACATGATATGTTGAAGAAATTTCATTTGCAGGATGCCAAAGTTGCAAGTACTCCAATGGAGGTAAACCTAAAGTTAAGTGCTCATGAAGGTGATGTACTTGAGGACATTACAAGTTATCAAAGCATAGTGGGAAGCTTGAATTATGCTACCTTGACAAGGATAGACATTGCCTATGGAGTAAGTGTGCTAAGTCAGTTTATGCACAAGCCTAGATCACCTCACATGGAGGCTGCCAAAAGAATCTTGAAGTACCTTAAGGGTACTCAACATCATGGTTTGTATTTCCCTTATACTTTACACTTGGAAATTAAAATTTATTCAGATTCACATTGGGCACGATGCAAAGATGATAGGAGGAGAACCTCAGGATACCTTTCATTTGCACGTGATAAGCCAATATCATGGTCTTCAAAGAAGCAACCTACTATTGCTTTATCTTCTATAGAGGCAGAGTATAGAGGATTGACCAATGCTACTCAAGAGGCCATATGGATCAAATTGTTGTATACAGAGTTGGGCTTGCATACTATATCTCCAATGATCTTTGGGGATAATACAAGTTCATTACACCCTGCAGCTAATCCTATTTATCATGCTAGGACCAAGCATATAGAGGTTCACTATCACTATGTGAGAGAGAAACTATTAAGCAAGGATATTTAGCTGGCATATGTATCAACTAATATGAAATGTGCAAATTTGTTGACTAAAGCATTAGATGGTACAAAACTTCGCAGGTTTAAAGTAATGATTGCATTGCAGGGTATTCATGAAGATTGAAGATGAAGACCAAGCCAAAATCTTTGGCTTGACGGGAAGCTATTGGTGCAAAGTCCAAGCCCTCACATTTGGCTTGAGGATCATAAAAAAGTGAAGTTCCATGGAAATCATTGCTAGTAGAGATTTACTTCTTTACCTTTGTAAAAGTCATTACTTGCACACTTGAGAATATTTGTATCACCTACCCAAAGTCGTGGAATTGATTAGTTGAAAAGTAACAACTGCATTGAGAGAGTATCTCCTAGAATGAAGGTTCACTTTTAGAGAGAGCCAAAAGTTGAATTCAAATTTAAATTTGAACTCAACTCTTATATAAACTCACTTGAATAAGTCACGGTTAGAGTAGTCGGTTCCCGAGCTCTCCATTGCGGTTTTGTTTATGTGTAAGGGTTATATTGTAACCTACACCATTCTTCATCATATGGATATGGTTAATAAGCCTATGACATTGTACAAAATTGTTCATTGATACATTATACTTACATTGTTCATATATGACATCTCTGTTATAGTCATTTCCTTCTGTCAACTTGTGCTGCTCATATCTCACTCATCTCTCCACCAAATTCAATGATCTATAGCTTATTGGAATCCGCTCCAAGGTATCTACATGCGAAAAAAGTCTGAAATAGATTCAGCCAATTAGAAGAAATCCGCATCGAAGCATTCACTCGTCACTTCCTAAAGAGGTCCTAAAAATGGGGGTAATGATTAATTTGATAAATTGATTTCTCTGTGCATAGTTGATCATTTCAAGTGATTCCACTTGGAATCATTAGCCTATTAAGCTAATTAGATACTTCTAAAAGGAATTTTTGCAATTCCTATTGTACTGGGTATACTGAGCATTACAAAACAATAGGTGTATGATCCAAAATAGAAGGTTTTCTTAGAATTTAGAAGTAGTCTGTTTTGATCCAATATTTACATACATGATTTCCAAAGAACATAGGAACTTTTATGGTGTCATTGGAAAGCTAAGAGGGTCCACATATCAAGTATGAAGCTACAAGGGGTTGGTACTAAGCAGCATTTGACAAAACCTACTCATCACTTCATGTGTCCATCCATCTTTTCCCAACATGGTTCACATATTTTAACTCCCCAATGAGACATATGTGATGTGGGATTTGTGGACGAATATGGAGGTCTGATCCAATTGATGATAGAGCATTATTTCTATTCTCTTGTTACATTGCTAGTCTCTTGAATTTTAAACATGGTTTCTTCATATCTGATGTCACTAACTTCTTGAGATGAAAGATCGTGTGACATACATTGGTTCATGTAGGGGTTACACATGTATGTGCATAGAGATGCACTTGTGCCTTGTGACATGCTAAACCATGCTGTTTGACATAGAACTCTTCTTGAAGATCACCATTGAGGAAAGAACTTTTGATATCAAAATCCTAGATGGGCCATTTGAAGTGGGCACTTAGTGCAAGAATTACTCTTATATTTTAAACCTTGATGATCATCACAAGGAAACCATGTGCTAGCGAGGCCCTTTGGATGCTTAATAATGATCCTCCACGAGTTTGGAAGGGTATTTTTATAGTTTTTTGAATGCGTACAGACCTAGGATCATGGAGAAATCAACTCTCAATCCCTAGGATCAACTATGTTTGATCAAAACCATTGGATTTATCAAACCAATGGCTAGGACTGATCCTGTATATCAAATATAGGGCAATAAGGAGAAAAAAGGAACTTTCATTCTCCACTCTTTGACTTGGAAAGGTTGGACCCTCAGATCAATGTTGATACGGACTGGGATAAGAATAGCTATTATCTTTGAAGAACTTTGCATTATTGCTCTTGGCCATCAAATTAAGGTTTATCAAAGTGAGAAAACTCATGGATTCCTCCTCGCTTTTAGTTTTGGTGCATCTCTAGCGTTAAAAGTGAGCTTATCCTGACCATACGACATAGATGAATCATCTTTTGCCATGTGATAACCCTTCGAGCCTCCAATCTTCTTGATCTAGAAAACTCTGGTGACCCTAAAAATTGGCTTTTGTGCTCTTTCACCCTCCAAATACGTTTTGACTTAGGATTTTCATAAAGCAATCTACCTTAAATATGAATATAACCAAAGATTTAGGATTTTCAAGAGACATTTTTCATCTTTATCTTCTTTTATATGAATTTTTTTTCCTACATATTTGAATATGCTCTTTCTCTAATTCCATGCAAGGAAATATAATAAAACTCCATTAATGCATAAATCTGCCTATATGGCCAATGCTTTATTCTCTATGACTCGTTAGCTTCATTTGCCTTGGAGCATCTTCACATTCCCTTGCTATATTTTTGGTTCTTCTTCATGATTCAACAAATTTATGGTTACATTCACGTTTTTGGGTGGAAAGTGTAAACTTCCTAGTAACATATGGTAGCTTATCTTTTTTAATATCGGGGAAAGATTAAACCTCAATAAAATGTAAAACCATTTTTGATGACCAAGAAAGGATTTAGAAACATGTAGTAGTAGGAGCTAGGACTTCAGCAAGTAATGCTTTTTGATATAGGATACATATGAATGTTTATATATGAAAGTCATGTTACCAAATAAACCTCCGAATCTACATTCTCTATCTTTCCATAATTCTACATTTTATTCAATTTCTTAGTTGTTACATGCATTAATTCAAAACTAGCAACAAGCAATTGGAAAAAAACATTCAAGTAAAATTTGAGAAAAAAAATCCACATGAAACTTAAAAAAGAATATATATTTATAAATATTTTCTTATATTTTTATTTAATTTTTTTATTATTATTATCATTGTTAGTTTTATCGTTATTATTATTACTTCATGGATACACCTGTTTATGAATCGACCTCATTTTTGTGATCTTCTTCAATCTCCTCATCAAAGATGTACTCATCGTTATCACGTTTCTTGAAAAACTTTATCCTTTTACCTACAATCAAGTTTTTAATGCAACACCATTGAATTCATGAAGAGCTATGTACCATTGTTGTTGACTTTTGATACAATGCATGGCCCAAACCATCGTTGAGTGGGTTTTTTGTGTGCATCATATTGAGAGTCAAATGTACTATTGTAAATGAGCACCCACTCTCCTACTTCAATTGGCTTAGGATGCAATCAATGTGTTTTATGGAAATAAAGCTTGTTCTTCATTGCGGAATTCTTTAATTTCTCAAAGGCATCAGCAAGTCTTAATTTACCCACAAGATCTACTACCCACTTGTAGTGAATACAAGGTGGATACGTAGGATGCAATGGATCTCTATGTTTGACTAACAAATCAAGTCAACAAGTAGAACACATAGAACATAGTTACTAATGTCAACATAGAACCTAGGTTAATAGTAGGTACTTCTAATTTTTTTCATATATTCTAGAAAATCCTTTATGACCCCCCACATAATGTCTCATGCATGTCTTTCATTACCTACAATTGAAGATCTTGTTTTCCTAGGAATCATTCACTTACATTGTTACAAGTTTCCTAACTTTGCAAATGGCATGAACTCTTTGATGGTATGGCTTTTGACCATAGTGACCACATTAATTTCCAACAATAAGAACCTTATTGAAAACAAAAAAAGATTTTTATATTTAAAATGTGAGACCTACCTCTTCAAAACATTGAAATAATCATTCACAAAAAGAGATGTGGTCAAGAACTAGTTTGCCAAGGAAGATGCACCACCATAGGCAATCCAATCACCACCAATCCTTTCTTCAAATTTATCCCCTTCAATAGATTATTGTACGTAGACGTTTAATGAGATCAAATATGAAAAATAGTCCCTAAGATCTTGAAGCCTATCCTCATCCTCTCCTCTTCCTATTACATCTAGAGAAATGGAAGATCGAGCCATGCCACTCTGCTCCACAATAGGTGATGTTGTGATCTTCTTCTCCAAAATTCTTTCTCTTGTTTCATCCAAATCCTCTTGAGTGGCATTTTGGTTGGGATCACTCAAAATATCATCACACACTAAGGCAGTAGTTTTTGCAATTGAATCATCAAATGGAATTTGATTTATCAATTCTACCGACAGAGTTGTCCATGGGAACATCAGAGATTGAATAAAACATGCTAAGGCATTTATTGAGGTGTCGATCAAATGGCTCCTCAATATCATGTAAGAATAAGAATTCTTCTCCATATACAAGGAAAACATAAAACATTTCCATCTAAACCTCTAGTAGAGTGTATTCCAAGGGCTCCAAGTTGGAGGGGGTATGATCTTGTAAAGTACTTGCTTCATTCAAATTATCCACAATGTTGTGGAGGTGATCACAATCTTGATGGATCGTGTCCGGTCATGACACATGCAAGGTGAATGCATGTCCATATTCCGGCCTTAACTTGAGCTTGCAAGCTTGGATTGATGTGATTTAAGTTTTTCCACTAGCTTACAGAGAGTTCTACAACTTCACAAAGGGCTCAAAACTCGGTTTCCAGTTTTAATTGCCAAAAATTTGAAAGGAATAGAGTGATGTAAAAGTTGAATCTACATCACTTGGATAAGAGGTCAAAATTTTGGCTCCAACTTGAGTTTTAGAGGTGAGATTGGAGTTATTTAAAATAATGTGCATAACTTAAAAAACCACCTACAAAGTTGTAGATGAGCACAACTCTATATTCAAAGAGCTAGATCGCTAAAAATGCAATATACATAGTAGCAATGCTACAAGTACAGATAAAATTGATAGTGGATGCTTTTTTTTCTTGTATGTTGAGCTTCAAACCTTTGATTGATGTGCTCTTAGTGTCATTGCGTAGCCAAAAAAAAATTCTCAAGTTAAGGATTATAAAAAATTGAGATTCAGAGGTTATTTTCCTTGAAATAGAAAAATAAAGAGCAAAAAAACTCACCATAGAAACCCTAATTACTTTAGGAGGTTCACTTTTCTTTGGAACTTTTGTTAAAGAGACTTTTTGGTGTTGGATCTCTTACTTTTAGATATCAAGCCATTGATTATGTATGATCTATTTGGATGCTCCTTTGTATGAGAGTAGAGGATCTTATGTCAAATGTTGACATGTAAGGTGTATAGTGGCATTTTGGTCTATATCTTGTTTATGCCACTTGATTATGGATTTACTTTCTGATTGCATAAATTTTATGAGAATTGATTTTGGATCTTGGTTGTTACTTGTATTGTTGTTTTCTTTTTAGTACATGATCGAGTTTGGAGCCTCAGTTGCACACTCCTTTCTCACCTTGAGAATATGGTAATTGATTTTATAAATTATTTTCAAGTGTGATTCTTGGTATATGCACATGGTCATTTCATTCCCACATGGTTATTTGGCTCTAGATTCCATTTTACTGAGGAGATGCTCACGAAATTTTGTCAGCCTTTATGCTAGAAGATCACTCTAGTGAATCCTTGAAGTTTGTGTGATAGCTTTGGATTGTTGTTTATCTCCATTCACTTGGACTAGATCACATGTGATTTTTGATAGGTTGGATCATCTTGCAAGATTCATTTTTGAGTGGGAGGTGTATCTCCGGCACATTGTCATGTATAACCATCAATCTTTTCATGGTATTTGCCATTATATTTGGGTGGATTAGTGAAAGATGGTGACAAGTTTCTCATTATTCTTTTGCCACTAATTACCTTCTTTTGATTGCTCAATTTATAGAGGATACTCTGTCAAAAGTTTCCCAAGATTCGTCACATCAATTTATGGTCATTTTGCAAACTCGGTGAGTTGCTTTTTGCTCATGGTTTTATGTCCATGCTAGATGCGTGGTTATGTGACAAGTGGTTCACATGGTTTAATTCTCAAGTGAGACATATGTGATGTGAGATATGTGTATGAATATGCATGTATGATGCTATTGATGATAGATTATTGTTTCGAGTATATTGTTACACTGATAATCTTTTGTATTTTCAACATGGTTTCTTCTTACTTTCATGTCACTAACTTCTTGAGATGAAAAGATTGTGTGGCATAAATTGGTTCATGTAGGGTTACAAATGTATGTGCATAGAGATGCACTAAGGCCTTGTGACATGATGACCATGGTGTTTGACATAGACCTCTTCTTGAAGATCACGATTGAGGAAAGCACTTTTAATATCAAGATTGTAGATGGGCCGTTTGAAGTGTGAACTTAGTGCAAGAATGACCCTTATAGCTGTAAAACTTGTAGTAGGCACAAGGGATTCTTCATAATCAATGACGTGTTTTTCTTTTAATTCTTAGCTACAAGTCTCGCTTTACACTTTTCTAAAGTACCATAGTTTGTACTTAACTTTGTATAGCCACTAAACTCCAATAAATTGATTATTTGGAGGCTTTGGAACAAGTTTCAAAGTGTTGTTGTTTTTAATTATATCTATTTCTATCTACATAGCTTCTTTCGATTCAGGTTGAACTTGGACCTCTTTGAAATTGGAAGGCTCTAGGCTGTGGAATCTACTAAATCTGATCCATAAGTGCATTGTTCACATAGTGATTTTGTTCACATAGTTGCTTCCCAATGAACCTTTGAGTTCTCCTATGTTGGTGAGAAGTGCTTGCTTCTAAATTTTTCTTAGAAGTAATTGTGTCCTCCTTTGAATTATAGATGGGTGAACTCGAAATTGAACTTGGCTCTTTGCTTAAGTACTTGAAGCTTCATCAAAGATGACATCTTTTGAGATGGTGATGGAGTGCATCTAAAGATCATACAATTTTCGAGCCTTGGATTGTTCACTATAGCCAATGAATAGATGTTTCTTGGACTTAGATATTAACTTATGTTGATATTTCTTTATCACATGTATGAAAGCTTCATTTAAAAAGAAATCTAAAGTAATTGATATTGGGCTTGCGTCCATAGTGGGATTGAAATAGATTCTTATTGTATAGTGCACTTGTGAAGCCTCTATTAATGATGTGCAATATGTAGAACTTAGGCCAAAAACTAGAATGGTTCTTTGTTGTGAATCATAGTGCATGCCATTTCCATGACACTTCGAATCTTTCTTTCACATACTGAATTTTATGATGGAATATGGGGTTGAGTGATGTGCCTCTTGATACCTTCTCGCTTTAAGAAATTGTCGAAGCCATGATTGATGAATTCAACACTTCCATTTGATCTAATGGTCTTGATTAAACTTGATGCTTTTTTGTCAACTTGATAAATCCATTCTCAAAACTTAGAAAAAGAAGTAGCTACCTTGGACTTCAAAAAGTATACCCTTGATATATCTTGTGTGATCATCTACTAAAAGAAAGAAGTAGATTCATCCACTTAGTGAAGGGGTACTCATGGTTCCATAGAGATCCATGTGTACTAGGGCTAGGGGGTTCCTAGCTTAGATGGAAGTGTCTTTGGGAACTTGAGCCCTGTGTTGCTTGCCTTGAGTGCAAGCTTGGAAGGTATTGTGTACTTGCCTAATCTTGGGTAATCCCTTAACCATTTGTGATGCTGAAATCACTGGTGTGGTCTTTGAGCTCTTGGAATGATTTGTGATATTGGCACATATGAGAGGTGGATATGCTATAAAAGATCTCTGCGTGGTGATTCCTTCATGACTAAGGTTAGACCTCTAAGTAACATGTTCTAGCTCTATTAATACACTACTTTCTTTTGACATGAGTATGTGGAAAATGAGTATGTTATCATCCTCTGGCTCCGTCTGCTCATGCATTTGACAGAGGAAGGTGATAGAGATTGGGTTATAGGATTATTTTGCCAATTATTCATGCCAAATAATCTAGTAACTCTCTACCCATGAACCACTCAATGTGAGCTTGCGATAGCTATTATGGCACAAACACTTCGTGCATGTTCGATAGGCTAATGGCATTTTTCATCTTTGTTTTCATCATCTCTATCCACTTAGTGCAATGTCAAATGTAGATTGTTGTCTAAATGTAGTGATATTATCCATATAACAAGCACACTCGATGAAACTTCAACCAATAGTCTTGCATTATAATCAATCCTACTCTCATTGTATTCGAGGAAATTCTCCATATAACAAGCACACTCGATGAAACTTCAACCAATAGTCTTGCATTATAATCAATCCTACTCTCATTGTATTCGAGGAAATTCTCTCATCATTGTTATGAAATGTGAGCTATTTCTTGAGGGTAACACTCATCATACTCCACTATTCTTGATGCAAAATTTGTCCACAACCTTACTTTTTTGTAATTTGTTTGATTCCATGCCAGATTTTGTACTTTATTGAATCGCATACTTTCCAACATCACCATTTATCCCCTATTTTATGATTTTTTTAGTAATTAGCTTTGGTAAGACATAAGCTTAGATATATTCACTACAATCTATAACACCTCTCCACCTAGAGTGACCAATCCAAACATATCCATACCTACTTTTGAATGGATATGGAAAGGACTTTTCTAACGGAGTTTAAGTTTACTAGCCTGATGTTTCATTTCGCAAGTGAAAAAGAGCACCGAATCTCGTAAAAAAATATTGGAGTATTAAGATTGCAATCATGCACCCTCCAATCATTTATTATCATCCAATGGATGTAAAGCATCAAGTTTGTATGTGAAAGAATCATTGAGTAGCAACCTTTCTCCAACACCAACTCGGAGGCTCAGAATAATAAACTCCATAGTTGAATAGCTTCTAGGCCATAGGCTAATTTAAAGGGTGTAATTAATATGAAAACCTTATAGAGGTCCGATAGGCCGAGAGTGCTATTCATAAATATTGTTCCCACTTTTATAGATGATCAAGCATAATCTTTTGTAGCATCATCAACAACATTTTATTAGAGCATTTTCTTCTACACCATTGGTCAATGGCTAATAAGAAGAACCAAAATTATGCTCTATATGATAATAATCCATGATATGCTTAATCAATTGATTAACCAAATGAGTACCAAAATCCGAAACAAATTCCAAAGGAAATCTATACCAAGGAAAAAAATTAGTCATAGCCACATTGATGATTGTGTCATGCTTCAACACCCAATCTTCCACCCATCAGGTAGCATAATTTGTAGAGGTCAAAATAAAGGTCTT